>CM065921.1:39539605-39789895 GCA_033439105.1 Magallana nippona | reverse complement strand
AATTTGTAAGGATCAACTATTCAACTATTGCCTTATATCAGACAATAAGCAGATTCTATTAACTTCAGATTAATATTTTATGGGGGAAAAAACCCCATTATCATTACTTAAGAAAATATGGGGGGAAAAAACCTACATTAGCATTAAATATGGGGATAAAATCCCCATCTGATATTTTTTGGGAAAGGTGGGTTTTTTTTCCCCATATGCAATTTCATGGGTTTTTTTGCCCCATGGGGTTTATGACAAAACCCCATGGGGTTTGCATGGGGTTTTATGTGGGCTATTTTTTCCAAACTAAAACCCCATGGGGTTGAAACTTTTAAGATCAAATATCTCAAAAACTGTCTAAAAATGTTTCAATTTTTTTTTCAAAACTTTATTTAGAATAAAAAACCCCACCATTTGGTACTGAACTTTGGTCGATAGTGTGAATGGAAAGGGGTGCGCAACGCCGGAAAAATGTCCATTCCGGAGTTGTCCGTCCCACTGTTATAGACGTTTCATCACAATGTTTATTTTAGTAATACGATAATCAAATAATTGGATTAATTATCAATTAGGTAATTACCGCTGTTGGTTGTTTTCGTTTAGATTCACAAACGTACTTTATTACTTTTAAACGAATTGAATACACTATGTACGCATGCATAATATACACAGGTGCGTGCTTCACATGAGACTTTACGGTAGTCTAAACTCTTTCCGAACTAGCATTATCATGACTGGCTTATTTTCAAAACAGGCTTATTTTCGAGTATTTTTCAGTGCAAGAAATAGGTGTCTTCTTTTCAAAACCGGCTTATTATTAAATCCGGCTAATATTCAAGGTTTTAAAGAAAATTCATTTGCATATTCATGAGGTCATTTTAAAACAAAGTTGAATATTGTTAATTTCTGTAACTAAGAAAAAATAATGATTGAACCCTTTATCATACAGTGCAGCAACGCAGTATGAAATCACCATATGAACATGAATAATGCTAGATCTGCGAAGATTTCACAAAATATCAAAGGTTTAAACAGTTAAAAGTCTAACGTTATCTTCCGTTACAGCCGTTATGCGATTCCACTATCTATGTTAAGCCAAAATCCTATAGGCCTACGCCTTGAACAGTATTCAAATAATTGATGAATGCTTATACATGTAACATGATATAAGTATTAGCCTAACACAAACAATAATTCTTCATAACAGTAAAGGCAATTAATGTACCAGCTCCTCTAATCCGAGATTCCTCAGACTCTAAACCCCGTTTTATATTGTGACTTGCAGGGAAGACCTTCCCTGTATATATACAGGACTGGGAAACGCTGAATACCTTTGTTTACGTCACATACCAGAACAAGATTTATCGTTCGTTCCTATATTATCAAATACAGATCAATCTAATTAGATTGAATTAAGGAATAAAGAATCATTCTTTGAGTATTATGATGTGATAATTTCGGTCGGACGTGATCAAATCCAATAAAGCCCGAAGGGCTTTACGATAGATTTGATTATGCCCCGACCGAAATTATAATTTTCAGCAGTTGTACGATTAAATATTATGATATTAATTGTGTAAACCCGCTTGCGCCACAACAATACGTCATTTGAATTTATTGGGCTGTATAGTACAAAATCGATTCATAGTGTTATCACAGACAGAGACACTGCAAAATGTAAATATATAGAGATAAACGTAGATATTCATCTAGCACTTGCTATCTTTGCTATAAGGCATTTTCAATGGATATTTATGAACGGATAAAGTACAAATTTGTACATTTACCAGAAAATTTCTATTATTAAAAACGATGTCCAAACGGGGTCGGTGAAGGGGGGTACAGAATTGTATGCCCTTAGTTTAAACAAAATCCGATAGATTTACCAAAAAAAAAGGGGGGGGGGGGATTTGACCTGTGACGTAAAAGATCATGAAAGCAATTGCAATAGGCGCTTCCGCCTAAATGATGTAGATGACATGTTGTATGTTAAACAATGTCCTGGACTTCAATCATGTAATTTCTTCTACACAGATACAAGAGTAGGATAACAATTGAAAAGCATAACTGGAATTTACGCTAGATAATACATTTTCAATCCCAAGGTCTCAAACGCCCTACAAAAAAGGGGCAGCGAATTTCACAATTTAGATAAATACCTCCTTGTTAATCCTTAAGATGAACCTACAAATGTATGCTATATACATGTATATGTACATGAGTAGATAATATTTGAAAATAATGTTAAGAAATTAACTATTTGACTATTAAATCCTCGCACTGGCTCCTTGGTGCCTAATTCTGCGAGTATGAATTTCACAGATTTGGTTAAGAAGAACTAAAAAAATTACAGAATAACCATACATGTTGTTTGTATGCTATAAGGCGTTAGTAGACTTTAATATTTTCAAAGAATTTGTTTTCACTTTATAACCTAGATATTTCCGCTGTAACACTAGATCCCTAGGTCCTGAGATCACCAATTTCACAATTTGGATAGTTGCGTCCTTGTTTATGATAGCTCTGCATTTCGTTTGTCTTGTGTGTGACCAATAGTAGAGAAGTTATTGTTTTTTTGGAAGATAAATTGATACAATTTCACTCAATGACCATGAATAGCCCAGCCCAGAAAGCAGAACTTTTGACCTTGGGGTGACGAATTTCACAATCGCGGTGGAATCACCAAAGTGCTGTAAAACTATATTCATATTATGTTAAGTGTCTGCTAAAAAGATTTTAATTGCAATAATTTTTCACCCAAAATAAAGTGTACTTTTAGGTGGGGACAGGGATTACACAATGTATGTTCTTCCCGTTATTTGATACACACAAAATATGTTAAAGGATATTGCCGAGCGGTTTTTTTTTTAAAGAACTCTTACAACCGACAAACGACATGAAACAAAAAACAGATAGAAAGAGATCACCTGAGTCATTTGGATACCCAGATGGTCAGAAGTTCTGACCCTAGCTAATGCTTTTGATATAAGAAGCTGACTTTGAAACAAGTAGTTTTATCACCATGAAAACAATAAAAAAAAAGGTTCTCATTTTTTGTCACATGCATAAGGTAGTTTATTGTAGTTAATCTGTGGAATAGTTTGTGTACGATAGAATATTATGAGCTAAGATTTGTAAAAATATAATCCAAGACCTATGATTGAGTTATAAAATATACAGAACACACACAATGTATATGTAATAAAGTCAGAAAATATAACATAATTTTTTCTATAACACTGTAAAGTAGGTTATAATGCACAATTGCATTTGTTTGCATGATTGTATAATTTTTTTCAGCTCAATTTACAAACGAATCATTGTGTTCTAAATTTGCACAAAAATACAAGGGTTTATCTTGACCAACTCACAGTATTAGCATTTTACCTGATTACGAACTTGATAAAATTATAGAAAGGACTATATATAATATTATTCAAATTGGGCCCCCATAATTCGCCATTTTTTAAAGTGTGTCAGATACATTGAATTTTTGTGTTAGTTTTTAAAAGAGTTGATGTAAAATATATTGCCATTTATAAGTACTGGATAAATACATCTTAGTTAAAAATATTTTGCTTGTTCAAGCAATCGGTCAATGTTATCTAAAAGAAAAACTGCTTGAAAACAAGCCATTTTTTGCTTAAAATGCAAAAATTTTTGTTGTTGTCTTCTTCTTACATATACTGAGTATGAAATGTGTGAGTTCAAAAAGATCGCTACACACGGGTATAACTAAAAATTACACATTCAGTTACTCTTTGGGTTGACATTACAGTTATTGTCAAAATATATTTAATTCATTAATTCTACAAATAAAATTTCGGAATTAAATAAAGGTAAAGGCTTGTGCGACATTGTGCCGCAAACTCAACGTTTATGCATGTACATTTGTACATTATGAACCATACATACTACTGTTATACTCTGGAAAAGTAAATAATTTCAGATTTAATATAATAAAACAATTATAGTTTTTTTGATATTGGCAAATACATGGTTTTATAGACCTGTAAATCAACCTCGGATTTTGTCATCGGTCGATATACTCTCACAAGGTCTAAGACAATGTACTGACCTCATCAAAAGGTTAATATGTATTACGGTGCTACCGTTGTGGCGAGCGCAGCAAGAATTGCACATACCTTATATCTTGCATCATTGTCAACCTAGTGATATTTTGACAGTTATCAACTAACATCAAAGAATTTAAGAGAGAGAGAGAGAGAGAGAGAGAGAGAGAGAGAGAGAGATAGAGAGAGAGAGAGAGAATTATATAATATTTCTAAGTTTAAAAAATTCTTACAAAGTACATAGACTTGCTTCCCCCTTAAACCGTTCTTTACTTTTGGAGAAAATTGATCAGTCTGTAGAATGTAATTTGTGTTTTAAAAAGTGTAAAGGTTAAATACAGTATTACTTTTCTTTTGAACCTTGTTGTTATGTGACTTTTATCTTTTTTTCCCTGGTTTATAATTTTTTTTTTTTAATTTTTTGTTGTTGTTGCATGCACGTTGTATCCGTGCCCCAGTCTCTGTTTTAGGTGTGTAATTTCCCATTTATCAATTCAATGGTTTGGCAATATGCAATATCTGCTTAGATTTTTTTAATGTTTATTTTTTCTCTTTATTCTTTATTATTAAGTTCAAAGTGACCTTTTCTTTTTAAATTTACTCTCTACTTATACTTACTGTTCACGCACACAAAAGTAGCTTAAAATTGGATCGATACGACAGTAAAGTATGGCTCTTGCTTTTATATATATATATATATATATATATATATATATATATATATATATATATATATATATAATTATATATATATATATATATATATATATATATATATATATATATATATATATATATAAAACTTAAATAAATTAAAACACAAAGAACGAGTAAAACATGGGCGCTTTCATTTTCTTCAGATGTTTTACAATACTAACATGGTAACGTTTGTTAGAGTAAAACATAAGCGCTTTCATTTTCTTCAGATGTTTTACAATACTAACATGGTAACGTTTGTAACAAACGTTACCATTTTAGTTTTGTAAAACATCTGAAGAAAATGAAAGCGCTTATGTTTTACTCGTTCTTTGTGTTTTCATTTATTTAAGTTTTATATATATATATCACCGACCACTGAAGTTTTTCTTGGATCTATCTATCTATCTATCTATCTATCTATCTATCTATCTATCTATCTATCTATCTATATATATATATATATATATTTCACGAAAAAACATTTTCCTTGCTTGCCTAACATCACTTGTTCTAAAATCAATCTTTAATCGATAAATGGGACCATAATTGTCAATGAATTTTGATTATAGTACATTCAGCCAACACACTTTTAAATTAACTTGTAACTTTTGTATCAAAAGACATCCTTTCAAACAAAAGATATTCTGACGATTCAACTTGTTGTCTTTTTCAAATATATAGTTTGCAATGCACATCATTGAACTGCTACATAGTACTTATGTTGTTGCTGAATGAAATCAGGTTCAAAGACATCAATGTTTTTCTTTTAACAAAAATTGCGTTAGCAAATGCTACCTTAAAGAACGTGGAACTATATAAATTATTTTTCAGATCTTTTTTAGATTTTTTTTCATCGATCCATATTGTATTTTAGATCAGGATTGGTGTTTCAGTATTAAATTGTTATGGTAAAGTAATTTTGAACTAGCTTAATGCCAACATTTTTTTTCA
Organism: Magallana nippona; assembly: GCA_033439105.1. Lineage (NCBI taxonomy): Eukaryota > Metazoa > Mollusca > Bivalvia > Ostreida > Ostreidae > Magallana > Magallana nippona. Next base: position 39,784,181 of record CM065921.1, on the reverse strand, counting down.
CGATTCTCACATTATTCATTTAGTAATATCAAACTTTGATCTAATAAACAATTACGATGGTATAAGTAATAGCAAAGTTTTTAGTTTACCTGAACCGAAGTTTCAAGTGAGCTTTTCTGATCACCTGTTATCTGTCATCTGTCCTTCGGTCCGTCCATCTGTCCAGCCATCTGTCTGTAAACTTTAAACATTTTTTAGGCCTTCTATAGAAGCACTGGGCATAATTTAACCAAACTTGGTTCAAAGCATCCTCATGGAAAGGGAAGTCTAAATTGTTAAAATAAATGGCAAAACCCATTTTAAAAGAGAGATAATTGCGAAACAGTGAAAATAGGGGGCGTTTCTTCAAAAATCTTCTTCTTAAGAACCACTGCACCAGAAATGCCAATATTTACACCCAAACTTGTGTATATAATGAAAATTCTAAACTGTTAAAATTGTGACCCCGGACTAATACTAAGGCCCCAAGAGGAGTTCAAAGTTTATCACACACACACACACACACACACACACACACACACACACACACACATATATGTGGCAATGCGGCAGATCGCTCTAAAGTCTTTAGACTTTAGAGCGATCGGCCGCATTGCCAACACCTTCTCAAACAATGTGATTCAAAACCGTTTAAAATGTAGTTTCTATTTGTAGTTTCTTTAATAGTGTTAGTTGTAGTGCTAGATTTTGTTTTCTTTGTTTTTACCCTTGTAATGTATTTCTTTTGTTCTGAAGAAGGGACTGGTTGTCCCGAAAATTTGACAATATCAATTGTTCCTGCCGTTAGCCATTTTTAGTGCAATATACATCAAGGTAGCGATGGCGTGAACATTATCAACGCAGTTAGGCATACAATGTAAGCAATGTCTAGACATATAAATAATGAATCTATTTTCGATTAAGTTTCGGGTTAAATATTTTAATAAAATAGTCCTCTTTGGTAGTACGGGCGATTTCATTCGAAGTCCACATTTTGTAAAATGGAAATATTTTAAATGTTCCCTTTCCACACCTAGCAAAGTGTTCCGAACATGGAGTGTTTCTCACTGTTTCGTTCTTTATTTGTTGTTTGTGGACTCTCACTCGGGCGTTGAGCTGGTTTGTCTGGCCAATATAATTTTCCCCACATGTTGGACAAGTTGCACAGTAAATTAAATTAGATGATTTGCAGTTCATTGGAGCATTAAGTTTTGAAATGTGTCCACTTTTTAATGTTATTCCTTCTCCTTCCTGTATAAAGTCACATGTTCCACATCGGCGGTCGCCGCACTTTTTGATGGAAATTTCATTGCTTGACGAGAACTTGGCTTTTGAGAGAATTTTCTTCAGATTCGGCGCTTGTCTTCTGCTGTTTATGATTGATGATTGGTTTAAAAAGTTTCCATTTTTTCTGATTGTTCTAGGATTGGTAAAAAACGTTTTGCTGAATTAAAAATGTTATGGTTACGTGAATTATATGTAATAACAAACGGAATTTTGTCGTCTTGTTTCTCCTCCTTAAGGCGGGTCGTTCTAAGTTGTTCTAAAGGAATATCCTTAGCCCGGTTAATTCCGTCATTAATATGTTCCACTGGGTAATTCTGTCGTCTAAGGCGTTGTTTTAACTCTTGAAGTCTTTGTAAGCGAAGAGAAGGGTGAGTCATAATAGTACATACACGCTGTGCCATGTTGTATGTAATGTTCCTTTTTGTGTGAGATGGATGACACGAATGAAAATCCAAGTATTGATGGGAATTTGTCTCTTTGCTAAATAAATCGGTAATGATATTATCGCCGTCTTTGAAAATAAGAATATCTAAGAATGGAAGTTTCTCACGATCGACGTCTATAGTGAATTTTATTGAGGCCTGCAGGTCATTTAGAGTAGAATGAAATTTAAAAAGATCCTCTTTTGCTTTGGTCCAAAAGATGAAACAGTCATCCAGGTATCTTTTCCAGTTTTCTTTAATGTATTGTGTAAAATCGGCATCAAAGATATCCGGCAATATACTATAAAGTTTTTCTTCTAGGTACCCCATTACAAGTGAGGCATAAGAAGGGGCAACTTTTGTGCCCATGGCAGTACCTTTTATCTGTAGGTAATTTTCATCATCAAAGAGGAAAGTGTTATTTTCTAGAACAAGTTTTAGTCCGTCTAAGATGAACTCTCTCGGAAATCTACTATCAGTTTGATCTAGATGTTTGTCCAACAAATATTGGATTGCATCTAATCCTAAATTATGAGGAATATTAGTATATAGGCTGTTTACATCAAAAGTAACAAGGATTGTGTCTCTGGGTACTGTTTGTGGGATGTAGTTCACTTTGGTGCATAGCAGTTTCAAAATATTATCCAGCATATTTCTTAACCGTTGTGTGCTAGATGCGGGTCCTGCTATGATAGGCCTCAGTTTGAGATCATTTGGTCTAGGAAGTTTTATATATGTAGAGTTACATTTTTTTGACGTTTTCTTGGATATTTTTACATTTATAGATTTTAGGCAAACCATAAAAATTGATAGACTTTACCTCATATTTTGTCAGATATTCTATTTCATTATCCGTTAGATTGTCCTGGTACTTCCTGGTAAGTTTTTTTTTTATTTTAAGCATGGTTCGTCGATCTTCATTTTGTTCCACTTTTCTGTAAAATGAAGATCTTGAAGTTGAGAAAGTGACATTTCTTTGTATTGGTCTCTGTCCATTATGACTATAGCCCCTCCTTTATCGGCGTTTTTTTTTAATTATTATTGATTGGTAATTTTTTTAAAGGTTTGCATTGCTTTATATTGATTGTGGGAAACATTAGACTTTGGAGTTTGCGGTGTTGCGAAGACATGAAATATAATCCTCCAAATGTTTATCTCTATTCAACGGTAGTTTGAATCCCTTATTGTTTTTATCTAGAGATACATGTATATCTTTGTTTTGTTTTTTTTTTTCATTTTGAAAAAAATCTTTCAAACGTAATTTTCTACAAAATTCTTCCGTTTCTTTGATACCTGTATCAATAAAATTTTAGCCGGATCTACTTTTCTCTTCTGATCTTATTTAGTGAACACTTTTTATAAAACAGGAATTTCAAACATAAACACTGTTCACAAAATGTAAAGTTGTTCTGTTTAATTGTAAGCAAACAAAATACAACTTTATAAATATGAGAAATTAAAAGTTTAACATTGTAAAATAAACAACATACATTAATTAATTCACGAAATGGAAAAATAAATGTCTTCCACGATTTCGTCTGCTTGAGGCAACGATCAACATTTACGGCGGGGCTGGCTGTTCCAGAAATAATTGCGGTATAATGAACGTATAGGCCTATACACGTTCACGGTAACACTGCTGTTCTTTGCTAACGATGATTTTTAAAAAACCGGCCATCAGAATAAAGCGTCGAAAAGCAAAGTTATTGGTAGTGCATAAAGTCGTTCAGCGTATTACAAGCGGTAGATATACCATTTAAGTACATCAACATTTGCAAAAGTCGCACATACATACTTTTCTCTGTTGACATATCAATATTTTCGTCCACAATCGCGTCTCCTTGCATCATTGTTATGCCCAGTTGAATATTCCAGCGATCCAACTGACTTTAAAACCAGTTTTAACGAAACTTGCTCCACAGTGAATAATATCACAAGCCATTACATGTATTTCCTTTTTGTTTTCAATTCAGCCGGTTCAAATTTCAACTTTCTATTCGTGTTTAATCCAATTCAGTTTAATAGCTCTGCATTAGCTAAAGGCGCATCCATTTTGAATATTGTTGCTCTAATTGTTGTGTATTAATACGCGCCGCTTCAGTTACATTATTTAAATTTTTGATTAATGAAATTTCATGTTTTATGATTTGAAATGTATTATTAAAGAATAAGAAATGAATGTGAAGTTTTCCGGTCAATTTTTCCTTTTCCTTTGATACGTCGATCAAAAGGAAAAAAAAAATTAAATTCTTTTCTTAAAAAAAATTTTTCTTCTTCAAAAACTACATTGCTACAATTTGTAATATTACTATGCAAGCATTCTCAAATCACGTATATTTTAAATTTGTTAAAATCGTGACCTCCAGACTAATACTGGGACCCAAAGAAGGGTTCATACTTAAACAGACAAAATATATTGGAAATGTAAAAAAAATCAAATATGATTTTTTGAAAGACATGAATGTACAATTGGTGATAAAAACAAAATATAGGGATTATATGAATAGTTTATGCACCCAGTTAAAGTAACAATGGATTGCAGAATCAAGTATGTATTTAAATCATGTGAAACAAGCTAATGAAAAACTAGGTACCAATACAATGTCAAAATTAAAGTACACGTGCTAAATATCACAAAAATTATAATGATTGTTATGAAAACTGCGTTCATCCTCCTTTCTGTTTCTACTGTATTAGACGGAGAGCTGTGTATGACTTTAAGTTTCTTCACGTGCAAAGATATCAAGATAGAACACACAATCACCATTTCAATTGTAACTAATAAGCAATTAACCACGTATCTATTTGTATCATTGGTTTCGTATATATAATGTGTACAAACTGCAAATAAACTGCTTATGAACATAATAAACAGTGAAGTCAGAGATATCCTATATATTGTTAAATATCGTCTAATTTGTAAGGGATAAATTGTGATGAAATATCTGACAATAGACAGTAACAACTGATGATGATGATGATGATGAATTAACACTGAGCGCGTAAAGACATATGGCAAATGATCATGACTTCACAAGTTTAACCAATGTAGTGAAAAAAAAATAAAGTAAAGGCAATGACTGAAAAGAAATCCGCTAATGCAAGGTATCCGATGACAGCAAAAGTCGGTGTATGTAATCTGGGTTCGAATAGGATTTTGCATATCGTGACGAGATTGCCGAGTATGCCAAAGGACGTAATTACAAAGTAAACGCACGAAATTGTTATTTCTGTTGTCGTGTGACCATACACAATCAGGAAGGTAAAATGCTCAGACACTGTTGTTCGATTCGTAGTGATACCCTCTTCTTCACCAACAATCAAAGTTGTCATTTGCATATCTATGGTAGACGACATTATGATACACTCAAAATCAATTTGGTACTCTTAACCATTACACCCCCCCCCCCTCATTGTTGCAAATATTGCATTAGTTAAGTAAAAAAAATACAGGAATTTTAAAGAAAAAATGTTTGCTAGAGGAACACACGATAAAAAATACTAAGATTTAAGGATTGTCTTATAGATGGTTGATTTTTATTGTTTAAAATCTAAAATGTATTAATAGTATGATTCTGATAGGAATCTTTTTTATTTATAAAGATTGTTTCTATAAAATTCTACTTACGTTTTATGCGGAAAAGCTTTTTTTATTTTACATCATAACATCCCAATTTAAGAGGTTGAGTGACGCTTTTCCACCAAAAAAGGAGAAAACTTCTTAAAAAAGAGAGCTTTTTAATGGCAAGAGGCAAACCTCCCTTTTGATTGGTTGACATTTACTGATTATATAATCATCGTTTGTCATCTTAAAGTGATGTAGTGTTCTCTTGTATAGATATATCTCACCATCATGAGAAAAAACATTCAATGTGAATAAACAAAGGATAAATGTTACGCGTCAACTAAAAGTACTTCTAATGTCTGAATAAAGTCACTGCCCCCTCAAAAATGCGTACTACGATTCATTGTTATCATATAAATGTTAATACTTTTAAATCTATGATGAAACGAATGGTTTAAAAGATATATTTTCAATATTTCTTCAGCTCAATTTTGAAGGTGTTAATTTCATAGCAATTAAAAAGTCAGATCGCCACTGTTTCTTGGTGCTTTTTGATCTTTCTATTTTTGACTTTTCAAAACACCATTGTGTATTGTTTGACTTGAGGTTAATGTCTGTATCGCCACAACTAAACTTTATCGGGAGAACATATTGTCACTGTACAATATTCACTGTTTACAAAAACACGATCGAACATTTCGTCTTCTCTGTTTCTGGGAGATAAAATCAACGCGCCATTGTATTCAAATTGAAAAACATTGTACAAATAGATAATGAACAAAAGACATGGTATCCTGTCAGATAAAAAGGCGGTTTGAGAACTTTTACCTCTTTATGTATGTTTTAAAAGATACATTACATTATATTATTCTGATTTTTTTCACCCATCCATATGCAGGTTGCATTTAGTTCACCTAAAACGGCTCAATTTCATGTTTATATTTTTTCTACTCTACATAATATTTATACGTTTTCATATTTGGTGTATTTGCATAAATCTATCAGACCCTAAGACATTCGTAGTGTACAATTTAGTGTGTGTTTGTAGGTTAATGAAGAAATAAAACTCAAATTGTTTTCTGTAATATTAAATGTCGAGTAAAATTGGATTGTATTTAGCAATGTAAAAGTGATCGTGAAAATAGCGAAAATTTGATCAATGATAGAATTAAAATATGAGATTAAAATCGCTTGAAATATGATATTTTCTCCTTTTTTGGCAACTATATTTCAGAAAACCTCGATACAAAAGTAGCTGTGATTTCGTACTACATATACAAGTAGTTATTTGTGTTAGGAACCGCCCATCTGTTAAATGTAAACAACGTGATTAGAAATAAATATAATTTTAAAGACCCGTTACTGTCCTAGCCACAGTTATTTGAATATGTTGAAGGTTTTTTTTTCTACGCCAGATAATAAACAGCTATATCAAGCAACTTAAGTGTATACTAGTGTGTGTCGAGAAAATGTTGCAAAAAATAATTAAAAAAGGATTTGGAGTCAGATTTTTGAGTTAAGGCTTGGTAGAGGTATACAGTCTTCGTATTTTAACTCGAAAACAAATGAAACTTTAACTAAAATCAGTTATTATAAAACCCCCCAAAAATAATTATATAACTTGAATAACTGACTAACTGTAGGTTTACCAATATTTTGTAAGCAGCAGACTAAGGTTCTATTCCCAAGTATATGTCTGCGACGAGTGGGACATGACCATCGAATTGTTTATTTATCGTTTTAAACAAAAATATCAATACTTCACAAAAATTTGTCAATTAAAACGGGATATATATAAGAATACAAGGCAACCTTTGTCTTAAAGTGAAATTTATTTAAAAATGTGCAAGTTTTTTTTTATCTTATATTTGTAAATATTCAATGCAACAAAAGATGAAAGTAAATGAACATGGCAGTGGTTTCATTTCTAACAGAGTAAAAACCAATAAATATGTGTTTCCATTTAACATCAAAACCCAAAAGATTACTCATTGCCTTCCATGTATGTTGTACATTCACACACTCAAAAATAAGGTGGTGTGAATTTTCAACCTTTACTGTACATATTTCAGACATATAATCACAATTTTTGTTAATCTTACTTACAAAATAATTATTTGAAAGTAAAGCATTTAACAATTTGTAATTAAATTCCGAGATCTTTTTACATTTGTTGTAAAACAATTTTATTCAATGTTTATTATAAATGTTTTCCCAATCGCTTTTTAAAATATCAAATTCTTTGTTGTATTTTGATCGCATGGTTGGTATTTGAAAATACTTCTTTTTATTCATTGATTTAGAAATCTTTTGTTGAGTATTTACTATATGAGGGGGTGTTAAATTGCACTTGTTTCAAATACCGGCATACTGTAAGATCAAATTTGTTTTCATAACTCTTGAAAATTGTTTTAATTATTTTATATTCGCACAGCCAGTTACTTTTGTTTATCAATATGTCTACTATTTCCTCGGGTGATTTTAAAGTTCCCACATCAGAGTATAAGTCGTCTACAAACAAAATATTACTCTTATGCCAAGTTTTGAAGAAAATTGTTTTCCTTTTATATAAAAACATCAGGTTTGACCATATCGGTTGATTTAATTTTGACCATATTCGACGTCAGTTATGCCAAGGCCGCCTTCTTTTACATGGCCAACTAAGTTTTTCCCAAAGTCGAATTGTTCTAATGTTTTAAATTAAAAAAATTCATTCCCCTGATTCAAATGCTTTTTCAAAGTCTAAAAATAGCAGGATCCCCTCTCTTTTAAAATTTTCACAATATTCAAAAATATCTAAAATAAACTTACAATAATACCTATAAATCGGCCTTTTATATACGCTGTTTGCTCATTATATAAAAATGTAAAAGTCATGAGCTTTGGGTCCAAATAATTGTCAAACACATGTTTGTCTATCATGCATCTAGCTAAAAACATATTAATGTACACCTCCTTTGGAAATAATTGTACTTTAAGATAAAAAAAACCATATGAATCTTGTCTACTTTAACATATAAAAGTTTGTTATATTAATCTTTAATCCTTAAATATTAATTGAAAACATAAAAATTTATAAAGCAATTGTGAAAGAAGTGTGCATTATCAAATCTATTATATTCAAAAAATATTTTATAATTATTTCATCAGGAGTTTAACCATAGATGACAATTTGGCTTAAATGTTGATACTTGTATTTACAATACCATACTCTTTTGATTAACCCATGAAATTTAACAAATTTTGTAGATGGCATTTCATGTTTAATGCAAAAAAGCTAGGAAAGCGTTTGTATAAAGGTATCTAAATGTCAATAAAAATATATACATATATCTCAACAGAAACAACAAAAGAGTTAAAGGGTATAAAGCGTATATTTTCCAGAAGACACGCAAATGTTTTACGATTTTACTTGAATTTTTTTGTACATGAAATAACATGAAGTTTTCACAAAATATTGTTATGATGTGTTGTACTACAAATGGACCAAAACAAATTACAATACAGGCTGACTTAAAGTTTGCAATTACCAACGCAGATGTGAAAGTGCATTATGACAGTAAATATTTATTATTTACAAAGGAGCTTTCGTTAAATATTATTTAAGGAATAAGGTTTCAATATTTCAGTATTTTGGGGTGGTCAAATATGATTGGGATGATCAAATTCAATAATAATTATGATACATTTGATCACCTCATAATTTTCAAAGAATGATTCCTTTTATATATATATATATATATATATATATATATATATATATATATATATATAACCGAGCAGTCAAGCAAAATGAAGATGGTGTACTGTGTATCTGATGACTTTTTATTTTGAATATATAGAGGCATTGACCTACAAAATAATACATAATATGAGAAAACTGACAAAATGAAAGAAAATACATTAGCTATAAGTTACCACAAATACATTATACGTTTCATAAAAAATCAATTACAATGCGTACTGTAAAGAAAGCTAACCTTTGAACTTTACAGACACAATCCAAGTATTATAACTTTAATTACAAAAAAAACACTTTAGTATTGACAATGCAATTAAAATAAAACCAGAGACTAAACATTTACACTGATAAGTAAAACACAAGTTAATATGAAATTTACATACCATAAGATGCCACAGATATCAACCGGATGGTATTTTCTTGAAACTGTATACTGCTCTAACTTAATTAGAATTATAGGCAACTTATTTATACACCTAGCTTCAAAATATTTGGTTAATATTATGAACCAATGAAATTACAGATAGGAAGAACTCAGTTTACTTGCGCAGTAAAACTTTGGCTGATATAATTTTAAGATTATATTGAACAAAACGAAAAATACAAAATACAAAACGAATAAATACACATAGACATATTACTCTACTATCACATACTCCCCCGGAACTTTATTAATCTATCCTCAGATTACACAATTTAATACTAGTATCAAAATAAATACACATAGAAATATACAATCGAATAAATAAGAACCCGGCATCAATTGAACACTGTTGTATTCACAAACACACGCTTTACTAAATAACCGGTTTTATTTCGGGTCTGTTCACAGTTCTTTTCCCAAAATCACCATTTTCCGCTTTAACTGTGTACACTGAATGGAACGGTTTGTCAGTTATGACGTAAACTTCCGGCTTCCATTTATCTTGGATCTTGTCACGACCTTTGACTCCCCTGTTTCTGACATACACTCTATCACCGATTTCCATTTCTTCTTCGCTTCTCCCGGTGTCGTGTCTTCTCTTACGGTCGTCTGCATTTCTGATGATTTCCACTTTTGCCTTGTTATACGCAAACGCCAACTTTTCGGAATGCAGTTCTATCCACCGGTCGATATTGACATCGTTAAACTGAGTAGTATTTCTTCCAAGCATGAAATCAATAGGTAAGTTGGGATGTCTTCCAAACATGAGGAAATAAGGTGAGTATCCCGTAGATGCGTGAGGTGTTACGTTGTAAGAAAACACAAGTTCTCTTATATATTCCGGCCACTTTCTTTTCCTAGCAGGTGGTAACGATCGTAGTAAGTCATGCAGGGTCCTATTGAAACGCTCGCACTGGCCGTTGCCTTGGGGATGGTAAGGCGTTGTTCTCGTCTTCTTCACCTTGTAGAGATTACATAGTTGTTTCATTATTTCCGCTTCAAAACATTTCCCCTGGTCTGAATGGATACGCTTACACACACCGAATTTGAAGAACAGTCCATTCACTAAAACTTTAGCCACCGTCTGCGCCGTCTGATCTCTTGTTGGTACAGCGATCGTCCATTTAGTGAATATATCCGTGATCACTAACACATTCTCCAGTCCTTGGGCTTTCTCCAACATGGAAAAGTTTATTGCTACACATTCTAATGGTTCAGATGCTGTTAAATGTCCCATGTTGGTATGCACTTTTGGAGGAGGAATCTTCGAAACTGCGCAACGGTTACACTGTTTACAATAATTCTTTATTTCCGCAAACATTTTGGGCCAGTAACATCTCATTCGAATGGAGTTGAACGTTCTTTCAATACCTTGGTTTCCTAGTTCATCATGAAGACTCTGTAAAACGAATTCCTTTAAACACTCTGGCAATAGAATCTGTGTAAGTTCTCCAAGTTTTGGATCCTTGATCTCCCTGTACAATACTCCATCTTTCACTGTAATGTGCTTTAGCTGTCTTATAAGAATCTGAACACTTTTACTTTGCCTCCTTGCGAAACTAGCTTTCGGAACTGTATTTGTTTCTACATACACCTTGCACACGCTAATCGATTTATCTTTTGACTGCATTTCGGCTAATTCTTCCATAGAATAAGTTGGAAAGGTATTCACAAAAGAAACATCAGAAGATTCAATAAATATAATCGAGTTTTGTGCTGATTTAATTTCCGGAGGAATTATGGATCCCTGAATGCACTCACAAAGAATATCACTAGGTAGACGAGATAACACATCAGCGTTCACATTCTGCTTTCCAGGTCTGTATTTGATTTCAAAGTCGAACTCCGCAAGTTGTGATGCCCACTTCTGCTCGTAAGCACCGAGCTTCGCTGTTGAAAGATACTTTAACGGATTATTATCTGTTATCACAGTGACTTTATTTCCAAGAAGATAATCTCTAAACTTTTCCGTGACACTCCATTTCAGGGCCAATAACTCTAACTTCAGACTGCTCATATTCTTTGCCGTCCGCTCATTTGGTCGAAGACTTCGGCTAGCGTATGCGATCACAACCACCCGTCCGTTTTGATTTTGCGACAATACGGCTCCAAGTCCGTGTGCGCTTGCATCCGTTTCCACCACAAAAGGTAAGGTAAAATCCGCATATCCGAGTAACGGGACTGTCGACAACACTTTCTTTAGCTCTTCAAAGGAATCTTGACACTGTTTAGACCACTTATCTCCAAATTTGGATTTGGGGTGTTTCATGTTGTTTTTAGATATTTCTAATAAAGGTGCGGCAATTTGAGAAAAATGGCGAATGAAACGACGATAGTATCCTGCAAATCCCAAAAACGATTTCACTTCTTTCACTGTTTCAGGTACTTTCCAATTGGTAATACACTTAATCTTTTCTTCATCTGTACTAATTCCGTTTTTGCTCACCACATGGCCTAAATATTTCACAGATGGTTTGAAAAATGTGCACTTTTTCATTTTCAACTTTAATCCATGCTGTTTTAAAATAGTAAACACTCTGTCAAGTCGCTTGATATGTTCCTGAAGGGTCTTGGAATATACGATGATGTCATCTAAGAAAACTAACAGGATGTTGAAAACTTCTTCTCTAAAACAGTGCTGCATAAGTCGTTGGAACGTTGCCGGTGCGTTTGTAAGTCCAAATGGCATGCGGTTGAATTCATACAATCCAAAGGGAGTCGTAAACGCGGTTTTCTCCTTGTCTTCTTCTGATAATGCTATCTGGTTGTATCCTGAGGTAAGATCCATTGTGGAAAACATAACGGAACCATGAAGAACGTCAAAGGTTTCTTCGACTCTGGGTAACGGAAAGTTGTCCTTAATTGTTTTGTCGTTTAACTTCCTGTAATCTACGCACAGTCGGAGTGAGTTATCCTTCTTTCTAACTAAAACAATTGGCGATGCAAATGGACTTGTGCTTTCACGTATCACATTATTCTTCAATAATTTTCGAATGTGTTGCTTCACTTCGTCTAATTGGGATGGTGGAATACGACGATACTGTTGTGAGATAGGTTTACTGTCAACGAGGCGAATCTGATGTTTGATGGTATCTGTACAGCCAATGTCATCATCGTCCTTTGAAAACACATGTTTATGTTTCTGAAATAATGACGTAATTAACTCTTTCTCCTCCATGCTGCAATCCAAATGATATATATCAGCCGGTATTTCAAATTCCTGTTCTGATGACGTAACCACTACTTCTTCACTCTGGAGCTCATGAATCCTAATTTCTTCTACATTTCCTACACTTTGAAATTCAATTTTAGAATCTTCACTTTCTATTTCACATCTTGATACGGTCCCAATTCTCGTTCTTGGTTTGATGAATATGTCCTCATCTCCCACATTTGCTGCCCGAACACACATTTGACCTCCAACAATATTGGTACAAGTATATACCGTTTTGAAATTTCTGTGTAGATGCGCTCCGTTGGTCAAATGATTCACTACTATATCACCGTCGATATTGGGTCCAGTACAACAAAGCACTACAACGGTATTGGCTGGTATACGTATAGGAACTGTTCCACTTAATCTAGCAAATCCATGTATAGATTTTCTATCGCACTCGGTTGTTTTTGCGAACACTTCACTTAAAATCCCGTCCATAGGAACATCAGAGTTTAAAAGAATATCCTTGCATAGGTTCAGAACGTTCATTCCTAAAATGCCGGGTACAGCTTCTTTACGTTTTCTTGTAAATTCATCAGTTGCATCTTTGACAATAAGAAAACCACGCTGTTTTAATACATTTCCACAGTACTTCACATCAAATTCAACGTATCCAATGTATGGAATAATTAATCCATTAGCAGCTTTAAGTTGTAACATACATTTTTCACTAAGTGTTTGTCCAAGGGGCTCTAAGAACTTCTTGTAAAAACTTTCAGTAATTGTAGATACCATGGATCCTGTATCAACTAGACACGGAATATATACATCACACACTTTAACACTAATCACCGGACACTGTCCTATTGCTCTATACTTGAATGAGTCTTTTTCACTATCATCTATTGGTTGACTCGTAGCAATAGATGCTACTTGTTTTCCGAACCGTTGTTCCTGTACGCTGTAGCGCGGCAGTTCTTCTGGATATGACCCTGTCTTCCACAACCGTAACAATACACAGATCGATTAAAGGCCCGGCGATCCATAGGATACTGATTGGAACGGCGCTCCGTAGATGACTCGTTGGCGTTGGTAAAACGTTCTATAGGTGTCTGAGTGATATGGCGTTCAATAGTTTGATGTTTGTTTTCGCTATCTTTCATATATCCGGTCAGGGAATCAATCTGTTTCTGTTGTGCTTGAATGATTTTTAACAGGTCATCTGTGCTGGAAGCATCGGACGAGTTGGTATTTAAACTTGGATGATCGCTGATCACTGAATGTGGTCTGTCTGAGGTTTTCTTGGTTTCACATGGTGAGACTTGAGTCGATTCAAATTCTTCTTCTTCACTGAGTAAAATCATTTCATCCCGCAAATGATAAAAGTCTATTTTGTCAAACTTTCTTCTGAACAGACGTTTAGCTTCTTTCCGCATATACTTGTCATGAAGTCCGTTAACAAAACGCTCACACAAAGTTCTTTCTTTGTCAGGAAAAACGGTGTTGTCTTTCTTTATCACTGCTTGGTATAATTCTAAAAGGACATATGAATATTCTCGGATCGTTTCACTTTCCCTCTGCTTACGTTCAAAGAATCTTTGTTGAAGCGTAATGATGCTTTCCGGGTTTCCGAACGCTGACCGTAGACATTCCAATATTGCTTCGGGGTCATGGCGAATATTGGCGCGAATCTTTATTTCCTCCTTTGCTTGGCCTTCTAGATGATTATATATCAAATCAACTTTCTGTGCGTCGGTCCTTCCGCGGGCTGAGAAAGCTATTTCCAAATCGTCTATCCAATCATCAATGGAAGGATCACCATCATTCTTTGGTCTACCCGAAAATGTTCTTAGTTTACGATTTTCCGCAAAAAATGTATGTTTCTCAATAACTTTGGCCTTAGATATTTTTGCTTCAAGTAACTCTTGTTCCAGTTCATAAACACGATTTTGGAGTTCCTTTTTATTCATTTTGGACAGAATAACGGTACACAGAAAACAGCTCACTTTATATATACAGTTCCAGGTAAAGAATATCGGTAAATACTACTCATACCGTTGATACAGCGGGCCCTGAGTTTAAAGTCCTTACTATATTGGTAAACTCTACTCACGGACGTATTTCAATAGCACCGATTCCTGGCATCTCTGGAATATAATTTCCTGAATATGGTCAATACCTCTAGATGTTGTTGTTTTCTCGCAGCGCCATGATGTAACCGAGCAGTCAAGCAAAATGAAGATGGTGTACTGTGTATCTGATGACTTTTTATTTTGAATATATAGAGGCATTGACCTACAAAATAATACATAATATGAGAAAACTGACAAAATGAAAGAAAATACATTAGCTATAAGTTACCACAAATACATTATACGTTTCATAAAAAATCAATTACAGTGCGTACTGTAAAGAAAGCTAACCTTTGAACTTTACAGACACAATCCAAGTATTATAACTTTAATTACAAAAATACACTTTAGTATTGACAATGCAATTAAAATAAAACCAGAGACTAAACATTTACACTGATAAGTAAAACATAAGTTAATATGAAATTTACATACCATAAGATGCCACAGATATCAACCGGATGGTATTTTCTTGAAACTGTATACTGCTCTAACTTAATTAGAATTATAGGTAACTTATTTATACACATAGCTTCAAAATAATTGGTTAATATTATGAACCAATGAAATTACAGATAGGAAGAACTCAGTTTACTTGCGCAGTAAAACTTTGGCTGATATAATTTTAAGATTATATTGAACAAAACGAAAAATACAAAATACAAAACGAATAAATACACATAGACATATTACTCTACTATCACATATATATATATATATATATATATATATATATATATATATATATATATATATATATATATATATATAATTTCAGCAACTGTACGATGAAATATTAAAATACTATTTGATGAACTGTATTAGACTTCACATTACAAAATTGATTCGTAGTGTTATTACAAAGACACTGGAAAATAAAATGTTATGACCTTGCTCATTATAACTCAGAACGGAAAACATGTTTGTATTGAATGTTGAATAGAAATAAAAGAGATATCGACATTTTACTCTTAATCAATAAAATCGTCTAAGTAAAACAGTTGTGTTTACATAAATAAGTATAATTTCGGACATTATCATTTTTTTCCTGCAGGTTTAAGAATTGTCAGCAGAAAGAGAATGTACGGATTGTAGGAAAAGGTGACGATTGTTAGAAGAATATAACTGTTCAACAAATGTATTGAATAACCTACCTCCATTTTCTCTACAAGGAACCACATATTTACAATAATATTAGGAACACGACACACAACAAAACCAATCAGCAAAACTGTTGCTATAAAATTAATCTTTGTTTCAATTTAGTTGTCTTCTGGTTGAAGATTTTCTAATGGCTAACATCTTTTTATAATGCATTATTAGAATAATGATGACGACTACTAGTAAATAGAGGATTAGGATTATCGATAATTCTCCATAGCCAAAAAAGGTTCAAATCATTTTCAAAGGTGAAAAAAAGATATTTATAAATCAATGTAAATACAATAATTAATAATTCCAACTTATCTCCCCTTTAAAGAGGGTATGGGCCTTCATTAGTAAAAACTTGAATTTCCGTCACCCATTGATGCTTTGTGCCAAGTTTTGTTGAAATCGGTCCAGTGATTCTGAAGAAGAAGATGAAAATGTGAAAAGTTTACGCCAACGACGTTTAGGTTTAAATCATCACATGTGCGAAACAGTCTCTGATTAGATTTCGGTAGTTTTCGGATTTATGTTGGTTCCATGTTTGGGTTTAAAACATTACATGTTTTTTCCGGTTTGTTTATTAAATGGTTTACATCCAAACTTTTGTGTGCTACTTGTATTCGGAAGGTAGTGGATCCCGGGAACCATACCTGCAAAAACAAGACCGCTATCATATGAAGTGGAAATTGCGCCTGGGGCCACATGCAGAGGATATACTGATCAGCTAATTAAGATCAGCAGTCTTTTCAGCATCATCATCACCTTTACCCATATAATTGCCAGATGACAACCCTACAACTTCGTCAACCGTTCAAAATGCCATTACCGAAAAATTCCATGATAAGGATAGTCTTGTTTCTGATGAATCGTGTGACATGCGAGTGCCATTCATACAGCCATCACCCAAACAAGAAAGGCGTTATCCAATCCGATTTTCGCGTAACACCCTTCCAAAACGGCACCAGTGTGAAATCTGTATATGGACAATTACAGTGTTCATGTTGCATGATATTATTTTGTAATGTTGTATGAAATGTTATCATTCGTATATTCAAGGTAATGCATGAATGTGTGAGGCAGTTTTTTTCTTTTATTGATTCTTACAGTTCTTACTAGTCAATTTTAATCTAGTCAATTTGTGTAGTCTTCCACCGTATGGAGTTGATAATTGATGATGAACATTCAGAGTAATATAAATGTCTGATGTCCAGCATATTTAAAAGGGAAGGGGTGTAGTATTCCGAATTTATGTTACATGTTTGGGCTTTAAACATTACATGTTGTTTCCTGTTTGTTTATTAAACGGTTTACATCACATTGTTGTGTGGTACTTGTATTCGGAAGATACATAGTATTTTCGCACCCAAATCTTCCTGAAAGTTGGATCCTTTGGGAATAAGTACTACGATACACCCTTCTGATTTCTAACATTGCAGTGCAGTTGTAAGCCACACGCTGAATATGTTGATGTATATATTTAACAAAATAGATTCTGGAAAATAATGATCTGTAAGCTGTGTCGTGAGGATAAAAAATCCACTATATAGCGTCAAAGTGGTCACTAATGACGTCATCAACGAAAGGAGACAGGTCATCATATCTGTATGAGTCTTTTGCACGAAGCCAACTTTCGATGGGCTTTAGTGCCAGTTACCTTGCGAATTTGATCATAATGCTTAGATAATAATTTTTGATAATTAAAAAAAAAAGAAATTTATTTTCAGTCATTTATTCCAGATATTATCTCCTATGACCTTAACAAAATTTATAAAGACATGATGAATATTCAATCAGCTCACTTGCTCATCGGAAGAATACAAATAATCTATAAATGTAAAAATAGTCTTTAAAAATGAATTTTCACTCAAATTTGGCTTGTTTGCAGACCTCTGGCCAGAAATCATGAATTTAAGTATTTGGTACTTATAATTGCCATCATTTTCCTAATTTATCTTCTTTGTGTTCAGGAGTAAAAAGTAATAGAGTTACATGCAATATACCTTTATTTTATGAACAAACGTTTTCATTCTGTCATTAGTGCCCAATCCGGTAGTGTATGAAGCACAGTTTGTAAGATTTTCTAGATAACCCTAACGCCTGCACCTTATATTCCGTATTCCTGAGCAGATGAAATTTAAAACAACTGCCTATGAAAGACTGACCATGGCTCCCACACTATTGGAAATGGTTCCTTGTTCATTTAAACTACACGCTTAGTTTATTCACTTTGGTTGTCTGTTTATCTAGTCGTGGATAAAAGAATGTTTTTATATTTTATTATCATGAAGGCCCCTGAGAGCTGGAAATGGTCATTTGTTTAGAAGTAGGTTTTTACTGATAATTCTGATGATAGTGATAATTAGCAAATCGTCTTCTTATCTTTTGAAGGGTGGATCACCGAGGTAGATGTGAGAGATTCATAGGATTTCCAAACCATATCTTCTTATTACATTTTAGGCTTTTAAAATACGACTTTGTAGTGTCCAAACTTCGATGAAATATAAAAAAAAATCCGTTGTCAACTGAAAAGACGTTAAGAGGAAGAAGCTGTTCGGGACATTTGTCAATTTTGGGATATCCTGGGGCCCGCTTCACTAAAAGGCGTAAGATACGACAAAACTTAAGTTAGGCCTTGGGGCGCACGCCAAAATTTAGTCCGGCGTAAATTGCGTTTCACTATAAGAGGCGTACGCCTGGCCGTAAATACTAGTATCGGACTAAGTAAAGGCCAGTAGCCCTTTTCACAAAAAATCTCAAGATATTGCATAAGATTTTAACTTAAGAATCTCTTACGAGAAATCTTAAGTGCTTTTCACGAACGTATTCGTAACAGGTTTTACTTAAGATTTTACTTACGAGTTATCATTTCCCTAGCAACGATCTTAATTCACTTAGTAATTCTTATAAAAAAGAAGAAACGCATAAATAAACTAAAATTCTCATAAACAGGACGCAAAACTAAAGTTATATACCACTTACATCGAGTGAAATCAATGTGATGTAGTAGAAATCAAAATATGACGTCACAATCACATGTGTGTTGAGTGTGACTTAGGAAAATCTTACGAGAAAAATTTCCCGTAAAACTTTTTGGAGAATTTATTTGTGTATTTTTTCGACAATAACTGCTATATAATGCAAAATAATGTTATAATGGACTCAAAACATTAAATTCAGCTGTTTCTCTTGTATATTTTACATCATATGATCATATCATTTTACAGTTTTGAAATACTTACGAGAGGGTTTGTGCTATTGTAAAGTTACGACAAATTTTACACGTAATAATCTCATAAGATATTTGTGAAAATGAACAAAAACTCAAGTTTTCACTTACAATAAAAATTGATCGTAAGATGTTTTGTGAAAAGGGCTACTGTACTGTTTTTGTTATCGATATCTAGGATGATTTCGCCATACATCGGACACCCTTGGAATTTTCTGTTTGATCATTTGTTTATTCCTGGAAAGCTAACAGACTAGCCTACATCCATTGACCCGGAACAACCACAAACTCATCGCAGCGACATTTAACGTTTCTCCTTGCTCCTTTGTTTTAAGCACGTTACATACGAATGGAAAACATGAACTATTCTTCATTTTTTCATCTTTTCGTTTTATTTCAAAATTGCAACAGTTACATATTCTCTCTATTCTAAAAATATAAAAAAAAAATCGAGCTATTTCTTCCCAAAAGTCAACTTACTGTGAAACGTCTCTTAGATTTATTCTGTATATATATATATATATATATATATATATATATATATATATATATATATATATATATATATATATTAGACCTGTTGAAATCAGTTTGTGTGTCAAAAAAATATTCAATACTTAGCCCCTTTGTTTTAATTCTAGTTAAGCAATCAGTTAATAAACCCCGATTAACTGAAACTTTTGACCCCTTTCCATCGTATAGTTTGTTTTAAAGCAATTTCTTGGCCAGAAAAGGCCTTCTTCTGAGATTCCCACCAATTTGATGTATTTTCGATGCGTCGCCTTGATGTCAAAATTCAATAAACTGTCGCAGTCAGATTTCTATTGCTCGGTACATATTCTGAACTATCTCCGTATTTCAAATCGAACACTAGTGAAACTTGCACAAAAGTTAGTCACAATAAATAGAAAAATTAACATATATAATTTGATTTCTTTTATTATTTATTGTAGGTCTACCAACACTTAAAATGTAGATCTTTAAAATTTTTTAAACTCCAAGTTTGGGTCTGCGCCGGCTACCTCGACCATCGACTTGTTTGTGTACCGTCGTAAACAAACTATTATATTGTTTTTTAATATTACTTTGCTCAATAATTTGTTTAGGTTTTTCAATGTTTATGCCAATTTTCACTAAAATTCGTTCGTCACTTAGAAAGGGAAATATTTGTGTTGTCTCAATAGTTTCCGAAAAACCCTCGTAACCATGGATCGGACAATATTAAGCAAGCATCGAACAATCATACAGTATATTGAAAATATCGAAATTTTCTTATTTCATGAAAAAAAACCCCCAAAGGTTTGGATAAACATATATATCAATTTGATATTTAGATTTGTGGCAATGTAATATACAAAAATGACCCAGGAAATAATTGATGAAATTATAAGGCTAATTTGCATCACAATTTGTATCAGAAATTAGGGTTTCTTTTCGAATTATTTAAGTGACAGGGTACATTTTCATTTAGTCCATTCAAATGCCGATCATTCAAATCATACTTTTGTGTAAAATGTGTGTACCCAAGTTTTAATGATGGCGTATTTTACGGTGCCTATATTGCTATTTCTTTGATAATGTAATAGTCAAATTCTTTATCATAATAAAGTTCATCAGTTCTAATTCAGGAATAAATGAAACAATGCAAAAGTGCATGCACCTTTATTAATTTTGTTAACCTTTTACACAAAGTTGTCCGAGTCAAGGTAAAGATGTATGTGTACAATGTATGGTGAACTCAACATAAACTGTCCAAGTACACATATATGTATATTTAGTATATTGAATAAGGCTTCATATACATTTTAAGTTATATTTACATTTTAACAATACTGAAAGATACATTTTTGATTTACCTTTAACTACCTGAGCATGACACCTTTTACTCATCAAATATGAAATAAAAGAGAGGAAAAAATGGAAGCCAATAAATTCATTTAGTGAGTTTTAAATATCAAAATATCTCGTTCACACATATTTTGCGTGGAAGTTGGGTAAAAGTGAAATGCTACACTATTCTGATAAAATACACCTTTGCACTACATGTACATCATACATGTACATTTATATTATTAATTACTGAATCTACTAAAAGATATGAAACGTAAATCAAATTACTTAATGCAAATAATCGAAAGAAAAAAAAACTATCGATTGTTTGTCTAAATATGTCGGTTAAACCTGATAAGGCAAGTGCAAATATAAATAATGTGTATAAAGCATGGTATTTTCTTAATTTCATATCAATTTGATCAAATTTAAATGACAAATTGTACAATTTAACATTATGGTCGGCAACGATATTCTCAGCAACAGAATTGGAAATCATTTTATATTTACGCCAAATGTTACGACTACCCTTGGCTAGGCGTAGATTTTTGGCTTAACTTAGGTCGGGCGCAAAGTTACGCCCTTTAGTGAAACGGACCTTAGTTGAAATATTTGACTCAAGTCCAGATTTACGCCAGGCGTAAGGTTACGCCGGGCGTACACCTTTTAGTTAAACGGGCCCCAGGATGAAAGACTTTTGGGGCAATATTTATCTCATTGGAATGTAAAAAGCATAAATATATCTAAAAAAATTCATGTAAACAAACATATAAGGGGTCCAATAGAGTTTAGCAGGCAAAATGTGCTCTCTTATATAATAATATACTAGATCCACTTATTCAATTAAACTGCAAATAGATGATTAGAAAATAAATGCTAATATTGATATAATATTTGAGCGGTTTTGAAAAAATGTCGAATCATTGACAGCTAATTCTCTAATCCTCGTTAATATGTCTTTAACATGCGAAAATACGAGATAGCAAATAAAGATCACAATAAATGTGTATTTTTAGAATCTTTACAACCATCAAAAATGATAACGAGCCTTCGGGCAGGGGGGGGGGGGGGGGGGTCGTTAAAAAGGAGTTTTCTTTTCGTCAATTAAAATATACAAATTAAAAACAATCAAATGTACATCACACTATTTTGGAAGGTATAATGGATATTAATAAATTAAAAAAAGAGAAAATTAATTTTTGAAATAATGATTGATTTACATTTCTAGGGAATGCGTTATGAATTCGATGCTATTCCTCCACTGGCATTTTCCATGTTGCTTGCTAGCACAACCAAATGCATACATTTCAGTATGTATGTTTACTGACAGAATTTGAAGAAAAAAAATCATGTTAAACATCTTTTTGTTTTATATATATTCTAAAACATTTTTATGCGAACAATAATATCAATTCAGAAATGGACAAAGCTCCTGGCGACATGAAAAGAGAACATATTCCGGAAATAACATGAAATGTACAATACTATAACCTTTCCAATTATTTCAATTGAATTAGACAAGAGAAGATTTATTTTCGGAGTAGTAAAATGAGGGAGAAAAGAGGTATCAATACTGAGAAATGTTTAGCATTGATATTTTCTCAATACAATTTTTTCTGCAAGATTTCAAAAATGAAAACACAAAAAACATGTATGGATTGTACGAATAGGTGAAGCAATTCAGTACAAAATAACATTTTTTCAAATGAATGGTGAAAAGCTCCAATTTGTTTACAAATAACAATACATGTACAACAATTTCAGGGATACGACACAGTACAATACAAAATAGCATAACAAAAGCTATAAAATGCATTTTTGAATGAACATGACTTTTGGTTGCAGATTTTTTAATGGCTGCCATCTTTTTGAAATGCATCGATATAATGATAACGACGGCTATAACAAGATAAAGTATCACAATTATTGTTGCAGCCATCTCTAAAGCTAAACCAATCTTTTGATCTTTGACTCCAAAGCCTAAATAGAGAAGAGTATAAATCACCGCAAAAACAAAGCTTAAGATCCATGACGTAAGCGACCCAAGGTAAACTATTGTGACGGTTAAATATCGTCTGCTGTCTAAGGGATGGACTACAAGCAAATATCTAACAGCACAAAGTAACAACAAATGGCTTGGTGAACTAAGATAAATAGTGTCACCCATGATGCCAAATAGATTGTAAGTAGATGTATTTTGACGACCTAAAAGTGATAAAACATTTGTAAAATATTGGAAAGAAACTGTAATTATTCCAAAGAAATCTGACACTGCTAAGCATTTAATAACGATAAATGTCGGTGTATGAAGTTTTGATTGGTACGATATAATGACAATGGTAACGATATTTCCAATGCCTCCCAAAACAGCAATGACTGCACAAATAACATTAGTAATAATATCCACGTTAGTACGGAACTGGAACTGGAAGTCATGAGAATCGTCATTCAGCAGGAATGTATTCCTTTCATCATCATATGTAACGTTATCATCGTTATAAGAACGATTGTATAAAGTGGTGTTCATGGTTCTATTTATTTCTACACTGCACTACAGCGTTATATTAGAATTGATGCTGATCTGTCATCTAACGGTGAATTGATGATCAAATCAATGACTGCAATGTTCAGTAGGCTGGATATCCTGAAAATAGTTTTGCCAAAAATTAGTAAGTTTCGATAACGATAGAGAAAAAAGATAGATACTAGACGTTTGGATGAATGGATAGATAGATAGATAGATAGATAGATAGATAGATAGATAGATGATAGATAGAGAGAGACAGACAGACAGACAGATCAGTCCTTTAGACATACCGAGAGATGAAAAAATAGTCATACTGAAATTTTTCGTATACTTACTTATATATTGTCTCCCACAACCTCAGCTTATTTTGTAATAAAGAGGATGGTTTAATGTTTCATCCCTTTAAGTTTATTCCTCAGCACAAAGAAGGCATCTGATATACATGCATCACTTACAAACTTTAAAACATGGTTCACATAGAAAGTTATAAGGAGGTGTTATTGTAGAAAGTGAGAGACTACAGGTTTTATATGTTTACATTTTCCGGACGATATTCAAGTGATGAGACAATAGAAACATTGTTAAAGATAACTATTACGTCCTCCCTTCCTAAATATATAAAACTTATAAGAAACAATCGTACAATTGAACAAAGATTTATATAGGACAAACATTAAAAAAACAGCTAAAATCTGATGATTATTTTCTTTTTTAGTAGTATTTATTAATCTTTTATGCACATTTAAAATTACAGACAATTATGTAATTCCATATCATATTTTCTTATGCATGTCGCACAAATAATACCAATATTTCTTTTCTTTCCCCCTTTGTGTTAACATTCTTCATCTTTTTCTTACGTGTTCCAACTCTTATTATCTTGCAAAACTTTAAGCAGCCTGGGTGGACAACTAATTAACCATCCGATCTTCCTTAAACTTCAAGAATTAATTTCTTAAGCTATAAACTATTGTTTATTAGTTAAGAGAAATTCCTAATATGTAGGCTTTGAAAATTGAATATTTCCCGACAACTTTATAAGTTCTTCTTTAAAGAAGATTAATATAGTCTAATAATGGTCACAACCATCCAGCCCTCTTAAAGCAGCAACAGGTACCTTATTTCATTTAGAAGGGTTGACATACTAGACTTATTACCTTATCTGTGTTGAACAAATGAATATATTTACATTTTCCAGTGTCTTTGCCTGTGATAGCACTACGAATCGATTTTGTAATATACAGCCCAATAACTTCAAATGACGTATTTTTGGGGGCGCAAGCGGGGTTGCATAATTAATATCTTAATATTAAATCGTACAACTGCTGAAAATTATATAAATATAAGTAATAAGGAATCATTCTTTGAATATTATGAGGTGATAATTTCGGTCGGGGCGGTATCAAATCTATCATAAAGCCCTTCGGGCTTTATTGGATTTGATCACGCCCCGACCGAAATTATCACCTCATAATACTGAAAGAATGATTCCTTATTCCTTAAATAAAAGCAATAGTTACGTATTGATCTGAGTTCATGGCTTCGCAGTTTATAAAGCGTAAACTGCCCCAGACCATTTTATATCGTATAAAACTTATTAATTTTGACTTCATTCTTTCAATCAATCAGGTTGGCTAGTAGTATGTTTTAGGAAAATGCCTTAATTTGTTTCTTCAATCATTCTATCTCCGATTTAAAACACACAATGAAATACTTGTATTGGGATCGTATACACTATCGTATACATGTCTCTATACTAAAAAGACAGAAATAATAGGTAAAGAACTGAAATATTTTACCTCTAACTCATCACCTTCAATGTTGGAGAGGAGTTCAAAGAATTTGTAGGACTTCAAACCCAGAGACATAAGTAGGACACATTTTTTGAACGATCTCATCCCAATTCAATGAAAATGCAACCAAACATAAAGTGTTGGAAAATTTAGCAATATTTACAATTCCGAACTCCGAAACATCTTAGACAAACATGGCCCTGAAAAAGAGAAATTGGTTACGATTCGACTAACATCACCATGGTTTACATAACTGTAGGATTCATGTCATCTAAAGACACGATGCAGATCAGAGGAAAGATGGAGAAGAAACAAGACTGCGGAAAATAAACACACATTCCGATGTGCCAAACAGGCCAAAAAAAAAGAAAACTAATACAAGCATATCAATTCGAACTTTACCGAGTGTGGAAAGAAAGCATCTTAGATGTATAAACTAGTAGGTTTTTTTTATTGATAGGTAGAACTAATAGTGATTCTATGTCGCCAAACAATAGCGACGAATCACTAGCAGATGAATTTAACTCATTCATTATGGATAAAATTCTTATCATTTGCACAATTTTAGATGATTCCGAAAAATTTGACCCAAATTTTGGATCTAAGTGCACATTTCGATTTAGTATCTGATGAAGATGTGTTACGTGTGATAAAACCTCAAAGTCAACTACCTGCCCAACGGACCCAATCCCATCAAAAATGATCAAACAATTTTCTGAGGTGTTATTGCCAACAATTAGTTAATAAATCCCTAACATCTGGTCTTTTTGCAAATGAATGGAAAACAGCAATTATTAGATCTCTATTGAAAAATATTGGTTTGAATATGATTTTGAAAAATTATCGTCCGATGAGTAATTTAAATTATATCTCAAAAATTGTCGAAAAGTGTGTTTAAACCAGTTTATGAAATACCATGAATCGAATAGATTTCTACCCGATTATTAAAGTGCATATAAAAGGGGGTTCAGTACCGGAACAGCTCTTCTGAAACTCTCAGCAGAAATTCTGTGGAAAATGTAGAAACATGTAGTCACCGCTTTAGTTGCATTAGATCTTTCCGCTGCATTCGACACTGTTGACTATTCCATACTTAGCAGAGTATTACAAATTACATATGGAGAGTCCTAGTGAGCACTTGATTGGTTCCAATCGTACCATTCCTGAAGGAGGGCAGAAGTGCATATTAATACATCTAAATCTCAGCCTAGATGCCTGGACTTTTCAGTACTACAAGACAGTATATGAGGACATGTGCTTTACACACAAGTACTCTACAACATATCATCAAAGACTCTGGAGTCTTATTACTACATCTTATTATGCCGATGACCACTCCGCAGATGATAGTAAATTCAATCCAAAAGTATTCGATGATGAAAAGCGTGTAATAACAAATTTAAAGAATGTCTAAGTAAATGTCAATTACTGGATGAATCTGAACACTGAAAGTTAACCAAAGTAAAACTAAATTTGTTTCATTTGGAAGTCAGCAGATGTTATCTTTGTCTTCTTCCAACTCCATAAATGTAATGGTCGCTAGCGTAAATTTATATATGTGTATTAAGTATCTCGGATGAACATTAAATCAATGCAATTTGTCAGTGAAAAATGTAAAACAATATTCTTGAATTTATACTTAAACATATTCGCTAATACTTTACCGACGACTCGTGAAAGCAAATAGTACAGTCCTTAGTTATTAGCCATCTGGACTACGACAACAGTGTCCTGTACGGATTGCCGGAATGTGCCATCAAAAGGTTGCAGTTATTACAAAATCTAGCTACAAAACTTGTGCTGAAGTGGAAGTCGACTGATAGCTCAACAGAGGCTCTTAAGCGTTTACATTGGTTACCCGTTAATTATCGGATTAGATTTAAAATCGCCTTTGTTGTTTTTAAGTGCCTCAACGATAATGAAAGCCGAAAATACCTTAGAGAAATGCTAAGTAAACAAGCATCACCATATAACACCCGTTTCATGAATAGTGTCGCTTAACCACTAAATGTCCCTGTTATCAAACGCAAAACCTCAGCATCCACCCTTGTTTCTACTGTTGGATCTACCGTGTGGAATAAACTA
This sequence comes from Magallana nippona, assembly GCA_033439105.1. NCBI lineage: Eukaryota > Metazoa > Mollusca > Bivalvia > Ostreida > Ostreidae > Magallana > Magallana nippona. The sequence continues at coordinate 39,756,863 of CM065921.1, read as the reverse complement.
CCAACAAACATAAGAATTATCTGTGATTTTATTATTATAAGTTCCAGCTAAATGCATTTTATTATACGTCTGCTTTTAAATAACTGTGAGCATTTAAAACTGAGAACTCTTGTTACATGTACAACAGTAATCAGACAAAATTTCATTTTAAACTTCTGAATCTATATTTATTGTATTTATTTCATTTGTATGTACCGCACCATTGATTGCATTTTAATTTGCGCTTTATAAATTTTACTACTACAAATAATAGTCATATGCATAGACAACATATTCCAGAAATAACATGAACTGTACAATACTAACCTTTCCAAATATCTCTGAAAATCCACGAGTTTTGCATACATTTTTCGTAGAGAATGTGCAATCTGTGTTTAGACAACAAACCATAATACATGTAAATGTATGTAAAAACAAACGGCTGAAGAAATGAAGTAGTTAGTCTATTATCTAAACTTTAATTCTTTGCATCGTTACTTCATGTAATCTATTTCGTACTTTATTGATATAACTAAAGGTAAATGACAATACCACATAACATACATGTATATTGTAGAACAAAATGTCATCATACATAATTAGAAATCCTCTGTTTGCGAATGTTTTAGGAACTGAATTTCTTGAACAACAGTGTTTACAATTCTGAGTTTGCTTATTATTACTCCAAGGACTAAAGGTGACCCTACATCGTAAACAAAACTAAATTCAGATTTATCCTAAACGGAACATTGAACAGATAATCAACATTCAATATCAATAAATTATAAATATGGTGTTTCCATACTAAGACATGTCAGGCATTGATCATTTCTTATGCACCTTCTTTCCTTCAAGATTTAAGACATGAAAACACGAATAGAATGTATGGATTGTAGGAATAGGTGAAAAAACTAAAAATATATATAATTTTCTCAGATGAGTGGTAAATAGCTCGGTTTTTTTTTTATACAAACAATAGATCTACAACCATATCAGGAATACGACACAGAAAAATACAAAATAGCATAACTGAAACTATAAAATTCAATTTCATTTGAATTTGTATTTGGGTTGAAGATATTTTAATGGCTACAATCTTTTTGAAATGCATCAATATTATGACCATGGCGGCTATAATAAGATAAAGTATTTCAAATATTGTTTCAATCATCTCTATAGCTAAACCAATCTTTTGATTTTCGAAAGCTGTAACGAGATAAATATAAATCCCTGCAAATACAAAACCAATCCATGATGTGAGTGATAAAAGGGAAACTACTGAGACGGTTAGATATCGTCTGCTGTCTAAGGGATGGACTACAAGCAAATATCTAACAGCACACATTGAGAACACATGGCATAATCAAAGATAAACAGCAAGAGTAATAATGTCAAACAAGTTTAGGTAAGAAAATGCATTTTGATGACGTAGAAGAGGTAAAGCATTTGTAAAAATATTCGAACACAGCTGCTGTTATTCCAAAGAAATCTGACACGGCTAGGCATTTAATAACGACAAATGTCGGGGTATGAAATTTACATCGGTACGAGATGATGACAATGGTAACGAAATTTCCACTGACTCCCAAAACAGCGATGACTGCACAAATAATATTGAAAATAAAACCCACATCCGTAATTAACTCGAATTGGAAGTCAACAGAATGGTCATCCATCAAGAATTCACCATATGTACTGTTATCATAGTTATAAGAAGGATTGTGTAACGTGGTGTTCATGGCTTTGTTTAATTTCTACACTGTACTACTGCTTTGTTTAATTTCTACACTGTACTATTGCGTTATATTAGAATTAATGTTGATCTGTAATCCAACGGTGAATCGATGATCAAATCATTGCTCTGGAGTCTAGAGAAAATGAAATATAAAGTTGCCCAAAAATTAATTCTAGAACACAAAAGAGAAAAAAGATAGATAGATAGATAGATAGATAGATAGATAGATAGATAGATAGATAGATAGATAGATAGATAGATAGATAAAGACAGACAGTCAGACAGAGAGATCAGTCATTCAGACATACCGACAGATGAGAAATATAGGCTTACTGAAATTTCTCGTGTACTTACTTATATAATGAAGGAAATCTGATATACATGCATCACTTACAAACTTTTAAACATGGTTCATATAGAACAATTGAGGGATGTCAAAAGGGGTGTGAAAGTGAGATACTACGGGTCTTATATGTTTATTTTTTCCGGACGATGTTCAAGTGATGAGATACATAGAAACATTGTTTAGGATACTTAGTATTTACTCCCTTCATTATATATATAAAACGTATAATAAACAACGTATAATTGTACAAGTGAACAAAAAACTAATAACTCCAAGGACTAACAAATAAACAGCTATAATCTGATAATTTTTTTTTCTACTTTAATAGCATTTATTTTGATGCACATTCAAAATTATGTACAATTATAAACCAATTCCATTTCATATCATTAATATTCTTATGCATGTCGCACACAAATACCAACATTTCTTATCTTTCCTCCTTTGTGTTAATATTCTTCATCCTTTTCTGAAATGTTCCCACTCTGATTAACAATCTTGCAAAACTGTAATTTAAGGAGCCTGGGTTGTCAACAAATTAACCATCGGATCGTCCTTAAACTTCAAGATATAATCTTTTAAGCTATAAACTATTGTTTATTTAGTAATGAGGGATTCCTAATATTCAAGCTTTAAAATTTGAATATTTTCCGATATCTTTACAAAGTTCTTCTTTTAAAAAAAATTAATATAGTCAAAAAATGGTCACAACCACCCAGCCCTCTTAAAGAAGCAAAAGGTACAAACATGTAACTTATTTCATTTAGAAGTCATACTAGACTTATGTTGAACTTTTGATTTGAACAAATGAATTTAAAAGCAATAGTTACGTAATAATCTGAGTTCATGGGGGTCATAGCAAACTACTGTAAACGTATTATATTTAGCTGTGTATTCTTATTAGCGTTTGTTTTGCGGAATGCGGCTCCCGCTAAATCAAGTACATCCCCAAATGTCAAACAAAGATACATTCAGAAATGCGCCAAATCAAATCCATGCTCACCTGTTAAATACTCGTTTTCCACAAAATATCACACACGCAAAATATAATACGTTTACAGTATTGAATTCTAAATGAGTTTTCTAGTGTATGCTTGTTTGACAACATGTTCTACACCTGAATGTGTATAGGAATGGATCTTGGAATTATAACGAAAGGAAATGAACCAAGTCAGTCATTCTGATGAGAGAATCGATAATTTATTAGAACTAAGTTATACATAATACTAATGGTAAAAAAGAAAGTAACCGAGACAATGCCATGGAAAAATAAATTTTCAATAATAATTATAAATAAGACCTAATAACACTGTAGACAATATCTGAATAAATACTGCTTCATGAAAAAAGCTATAAATAGTCTTATAATTACTTTGTACAACCATTTTATGCTTTACATGTCTTTATTTTTAAATATACAACCTTTCGTTTATCAACATGCAGTATAAGTTTTCACAACTTTTAACACACACTTGCACTCATATCATGTAATATGTAATTACCACACAAAACTTCCTTTTCGTACAAAATTATTCAAACTTGGGGTTCAATTTTATGTCTCAAATATTACGTTTCACACAATAACATGCTAATTGGTAATGCATTGTATATAAATTAAGTACAAATACATAAAATAAGTACAAAAGTAGTACTGTCATTTTTAAAGACAGAAATGTATTATCAAAGAGATTCATGATGAAGATAACATTGAAATATATTCAACTTTGTCAGACATTACTTACAACTAATGAATATTCATAAAATAAAATTAATATTAATGAAGTAACATAAAAAAAAATGGCTCAGCAAACAAAATATTGCCTAACATTAGGATTGTGAACAGAAAATTTTGAAATATTTTTGACAATCAATAATGGCCATTCTGTAAAAATAAGATGGAAAATCATAAGTGATTCTCAAATATTAACACTTTTCGAGATCAAAAGGCTGGTACTAAATTTCTTTTCAATAAATCTTGGGCAGAACATTTAACATTTCACAAACACTATATTTTTATAAATATAATGTTGGTATTCAATATAAGATAAGATATCGTCTTAAAGTACTACAATAAATCAACGATACATGTATTACAAATAACTCCTTCATTTAAATGGTGAACATCATTGACACTGAACTGTACATAAACTGTTGTAACTGTACTAGTTTATTCTACAGGGATAATATTATTGTCAATCTTCCTGATATTTTGGTGGATGTGCTGGTCCCACTCCTGAACTTCGTTAATATTTCATGAACAGCCATTTTTGATACATTTCATAATGAGCTAGACCATGTTAAGAACTTCTTTACAGTTTTATAAGTGAGCTACATGTAGCCTTGCTAAATTGTCATTTCCTGTTAGCTTCTTAAATGCGGAAGTTGCTCGAAACACTCGTTACAAAATTTCAGCTGCCAAATCTTCCCTGCATATTGGTCAAATTTGTCTTTGCCCATGAGATCCACCAGTTGTGGCTGTTTGATAAAGAAGAAACCAAAATTACACTTCTTAAGAGCAGAAATTGAACATTTAGGTGATTTATACATGAAACAGAGAGAGATCTTACAGTATGGTGTACTATGGTACATATACATCTTGCTGTTAATTACAATCAATACATTACCATTTATTTTAAATGCTTCTCCATTTCAAGACTATCAGTGACTTTTTTAAAGTTTTGTTTTGAAAATGATTCATGGATCTGTGCAAAGGTTATCTAATACAGAAAATGGCAGTCAAGAGCTTGTGTGTTAAATTGCACCATTTTTCTATTGCTTCAAAGTGAATGCACACCGCAGACCAGTGGATAAAACTGATATTATCTTTAGTCATTTGTAAACAGCATTCGTTAAATTTAACATGAGAGACACCTTCATATAAGCATTAAATACTGATTAATGCTAAATAATCAGAAGAATCGTGGGAAAGATAATTAATTACATGTATGCCCAATGCAATCTGACATTTTTGTATATATCTGGCCGATCCCTTCCAATATACAAAGCAAACATTCTGACTGATCAGATTGGTTAACTTATTGACCTATGACCTTTGACATCACCCAGTTGAATAATGTTTAATATAAAATTTAAAGTAGATTTGACAAGCAATATGTTGACAGCAGGACAGATTGTATTTTCTCTTTAGATTATCTCACTTATATTAAAGATGACTGACACTTCATGTTGGGATTCAAATCTAGACCTCTTCTCAAGACTCATGAAGCCATTAAGTCAATTGAGGAATTTTATCATGCCTGCACGAAACTTGACATTTTTTACATTCCCAATTTGAACTCATACTGCTGACTGAGTTTAGAAACCTTTTACCAACCTGACATGAGACAGGAATTCCATTTATTTCCAAGTTCTCAGATAAAAACACATATTTTACTAAAAGAATCAGAGGTTTCAAAAAGAAACCCATTATGCACCAGCTCAAGTGACCTTAGTTTATCCCTCTACTGAAGAATCTTTACAGGTTGACACTACACATACCAGAGATCTGTTCTTTAAGTTAACATCTTCTAAGAATTGATCAATCAGTTTTGTCCTTACCAGGGATAAGTCGTACGTATCTGCTAACGTTAAATTAGGATTCCACCATCCGATTGTCACAATCAGGATTCTATCTCACAACAGATTGACAAAGGACAAAAAAGACAGACCAGAAATATTGTGCCCCCAAAATATGGGTAACAAAAAAGGGAGAGAGGTCAAATATAAAAATAATACATACTGAATAACAAAATGAGTGATTTAAAAAGTTGCATGAATATTAGCACTCAATGAGAATTATGTGTTCTCAAAAACATGACATTTACAGGTGGATAAAAAATTAAAACAAATATATACACAAATGATACAACTTATTTACCAAAACTTTCTCTGCAACCTAGAATTTTAAATGCAGATTTGGTTTGAATATGATTCCTTTACCTTTAAAATCAGAATTATTCATTCATCATAATCTTAAACTATTTCTGCACTATATCCTAATGCTGTTTAGATTGGTCTGTTTGTTTAGATCCTCTGATCCTCTAGCAAAATACTGTTATATCATCCTAAAGATGTTACTAGTATCTGTTTTTATTCCCTAAGTATAATTATTGAAGATATTTTCCTAATGTAACCAGAAGTAAACTATTTTAGAAATAAATCAGGCTGGTTTAGTAATACGTGTTTAGCAAAAACCTTAAATTTCTATCCCCCTCAAGCAATTTTAAACAGAATAGCATTTTGTTATACTAAAGGTTGAGTCCTTTTATTTTCATTAATTTTTTCTTAATTATCTCTGATTTTCATAATAAGATACCTGACAAGTTTTCAAACAGTTTTACAATTTATTCACAAGAAAACTTAAACCAATAATTAAGATTGAATAAGTTACCCTCAATCTCTGATTCAAAACACGATGAAAACTTACAAGGACAGAAATAGTAGATAAAGAGCTGATTCAGAAATCTCTTACCTCTAACTCATCATCTTCAATATTGGAGAGGATTTCAAAGGCTTTGTGTAGGACATCAAACCCCACTCCTCGAACACAGTCCCTAGAGAATAAGAATTAAAAATCTTTATCATACTGCTCCACAGGAATATGTTACCTCTGGAGTCAGCATGATACATGTATGACTATATATGTATGAAATTAGCTCTCTTGAACTGATTAGGACTGTTTTCAAAAGGAAGTTTAAAAGCATCACTTAATAAAAATAAATACGTACAATTTCATTTTATTTAAATCTTAAAGATTTGTAATAGAAATGTAAGCTGGTAAATTCCCATAATTTCTAGTTGATAAATTCAAAATATACTTGTTTACTCTATATAACAATGCAAATCCAATGACATCTACAAATAATCACATGAATGGTCTGAGTGATCCAATCTATTATAGATATTGCAAACAATTTTGTATTTGTTTTTCAACATATATAATTATATTACTAAAAAAATATTTTAGCTAATTTAAAAAAAGCCAAATATTAAATTTCAGCCATAATTGAATATTTACGTCCAAGTTGAGCCAAGTGATATAATCATGCATATAAATCATTTTAGCATGTTGTACATCATGCTACAACCTTAAAACTCACTAATACCATAACACAGGCTATCAAAACTCAATATCCAACTGACATGACAATTGTATTTTGCAAGCATAATGTAGAAATATGACAAACTATACATACCTATGAAGAATTTGTATTCGTGTTGTCAGCCTGTCAGCATTACATAATGTTTCCACACCTGAAAAGAAATATAAGAAATCTTGATTAAGGATGACTGTTATTTTATTGTTAGTAACTCTAGGCAGTAAAACTAAGCAGTGGAGCACACCTACTCACTTACTAGGCAGTGAAGCACCCCTACACACTAGGCAGTGAAGCAGTACTACACACTAGGTAGTGAAGCACTCCTACACACTAGGCAGTGAAGCACTCCTACACACTAGGCAGTGAAGCACTACTACACACTAGGCAGTGAAGCACTCCTACACACTAGGCAGTGAAGCACTCCTACACACTAGGAAGAGAAGCACTCCTACACACTAGGCAGTGAAGCACTCCTACAAACTAGGCAGTGAAGCACTACTACACACTAGGTAGTGAAGCACTCCTACACACTAGGCAGTGAAGCACTCCTACACACTAGGCAATGAAGCACTACTACACACTGGGCAGTGAAGCACTACTACACACTAGGCAGTGAAGCACTACTACACACTAGGCAGTGAAGCACTCCTACACACTAGGCAGTGAAGCACTCCTACACACTAGGCAGAGAAGCACTCCTACACACTAGGCAGTGAAGCACTCCTACAAACTAGGCAGTGAAGCACTACTACACATTAGGCAGTGAAGCACTCCTACACACTAGGCAGTGAAGCACTCCTACACATTAGGCAGTGAAGCACTCATACTCACTTACAAGGTAGTGAAGCACTCTTACACTCTAGGCAGTGAAGCACTTCTACACACTACCCAGTGAAGCACTCCTACTCAATAACTAGAGAGTGAAGCACTCCTACTGTACACACTAGGCAGTGAAGCACTCCTACAAATGAAGCAGTGAAGCACACCTTCACACTTACTCCTACACATTTACTAGGCTGTGAAACACTCCTACACACTAGGCTGTGAAGCACTCCTATATTCTTACTCAGTAGAGAAGCACTCCTACGCACTTATTAGGCAGTGAGGCACTCCTATAATCTTAGTAGTTAAACACTTATACACACTTACTAAGCAGTAAAGCACTCTTGCTCACTTACTAGGCTGTGAAACTTCTACACTTACTAGGCAGTGAAGCACTCCTATGTATGTCAGCATCAGATGGCCGAGCAGGCTGACTGACACGGCGATGACTTTTAACCTCTCTGACCTCCTCATCCTCTTCAGACTTGTCATCATCTTCTTTGTTCATTTTCAAGGTTGTGTCAAGAAGTGATATAAAGTTGTTCATTTCCTTATTCTCTCTGAAAGGAAAAATTATGTTTATCTCAGTGACTCAGTCATTCTTGGTTTTTTTTTAGGGGTTTTTTCCTACATTTTATGTGTTTGTCTACAGATAAGTCTAATTATAATTTGTTACATTAGCATTATATTTACAATTTGTAATTTTTTTTGTAAAACATTGTTAGGACTTAAAATAAAAAAAATTGATATACAATTGATCACATTTAAAAATCATTAACTACCACAAACAAAAGAAAGCATTAATTTAGTTTCACAAGCAATTGTGTACCTGTGTTTCTCTCTCTCCTTCTTGAAATCCTCGTTTTCTTTCAGCGTCTCTTCCTCTGAGCTGGAGCTGTCTTTGATCGATGGCTGTCGTACTCGCTTGGAATTTGATTTCGACATCTTAGGCTCATACTGTATATACAACAAAAACAATTAATAAACTCAATGTGGATTTTATTTTCCATGTACTTCAATTCCCCTTACTCTTCTATATTTAGATTCCTTTCTTCAATGTCTGATGGTCTTAAGCAGTGCAATGACATGTATATGAAGTTTGACTTTGAATCATCTTTATATGAATTTTTTTTATTCATCTTAAACTGAGAGTTAATTCAGCAGATCATAAACTTTGAAATAATCTTTCAATCATGTTTTAAAAATTAAAGATTTTTATCTTAACCTGGAAGTGAAATTAAGGGTTGAATAAGGGGGGAGGGGGGGGTGATTCATGTAGATTTATACCAATTTAGGTCAAATATTTAATCAAGGAAAAGGAAGGAACACAAGAACAGTCACAGGCTAGGCTTAAAAATGATTAAAACTCAGTGACTGAAAATGTTAAAACAACTTGTACCATAAATCTTTTACAAGTCAATAAGTGAGTGCATCAATTTCATTCCATGTGAGTTTGAAGGGTGTGGACAATTTCAATAACTGTACTATAATGGCTTCTGATCAGATATGGTATATGAAAATAGATCACCATAAAATCAAATCAACATTCACACAAACAACAATACATAACAATGGTGTTAAATCAAATTGCAAAACATTTACATGGTGAAAGCTAGAAGAGTTGTAATTTATAAATATAACCTGTCATTTTGTTTTTTTTAAATGCAAGTAGCCAAATCAATCAAAACAAAATCCAACTAAACTCCAATTTTAGCACAAAGCAGTGAGCCTGATGTATCACACAGCAAAAACACCCAGCCATTAAAACCAGATCATGTGACCAAGTCATGTGATTGTAGGTATATTTATAGGCACCAATCCAATGTCTTACAGCTTCAGACTCCCAGATATCGACGTCCCCACGAGGGGTGTAACTGTTCTCTCGGTATGGTTTACTGTAATACTCATTTCTGGGCGTCCTGGCCGAGTGTGGAGAATTGAACTCGTTCCAGTGGGGATAAGCCTGTCACAGTTTCAAAGTATCAATCAGTAACCATTTATAAACATCATTTGTGATGTAAAATCAGTACATGTAATTCAAACTTGTATGGTATACAAAACAATTAATGTCCCACTACTTTTAGTAAGTTAAGTAATGCACTTGTATCCATCCATTAAACTCACAATACAACTAGTATGTGTAAACTCTTTGTATAATGAAAATGGCTATATTTAACCCTTCTACTGAAATAGATAAAATGATGCAGAGCTTCCACTTCTTCTGCAAGTCATTCATATAATTTCACAGTCCCATTACTTTAACTTTGCTGAAAATAGGTCAATTCATGCATTCACCAATTACTGTTAGTATACAGTAATACATTTAATACTATATACTGTAGCCACACACCAAAATCAACTGGCTGTCTCAGTGTCGGCAACAGAAGCAGACAAGACCTGGAAATGTTAATTGAAACATTTGCGCCACGGCTATATGCCAAAGCAAATTAAAAGTGGAACCTATATATATTTTATGTACATGTATGCTGTGTACAGAAAACAGTAATACCTTTCAATATCACACCCTGTATTAGTTAAATACAGATACAAATATATTCTTTAACCTTTTAAATTCATTGCAACTCTGCAAAAAATTCAACAATTTTCCCTCAACCAAGCAACAGCACATTATTAAACAAAAACCGTTACAATACTTTGCAAACAAGAAAAACGATGTTCAAATTTAGAAACTGGTGTCAATAAAATTTCAATCCAAAAAGGTAAATTTTTCTGTTTAAATTCTTCCCATTGAATTCCTTGATGAATACCAGTTAGCTACTAACCATCTATCTCAAAACTCACCACACTCTTCTCGGCCTTTGTGACTCGCTGAGATTCGTGACGAGACGGGGCCTTCAGATGAATGCGGGCAGAGTTTGGTCTCTCTAGGGCTAACAATTACAAAGTACCAAATTAAAACAAAAACGGCTATCTTTCCATTCCTTATAATACATGCAATATGTATCAACTGAATCCAATGAACACTCCTTATGATTAGTTTCATTGCATTTTCAAGTTTTAAAATCCTAATCAATATTATTTTTCAACAGAATTTATATTTAAACAGCACTTACATGAACTTAATGTGTAAAAATGTACAAGAGAAATTTTATTTCTGCGCATATGAGCTCATTTTATAAAATCTGTAGCTGGTACAAATACATACATGATCCAGCAGGGTTTTTCTCTCGTCGTCTCTGCCGTGCAGAAAGATTTGGTTCCTAAAAGAAACACACACTCAAAGGTCATAAAGCTTATCCTAAACAATGAAAATCTTAACTCATTAAATAGAAAAAAGAAGCATAATATTCAACAGTTCTTTCTTCCCGTTCTTCAATCATATATGGCTATTACAATAATTAAAACTAGTGTAATGCAAGGTATTTTTTTGTTAATCAAAAGGATATACACGCAGAATTATAATTTAACATGAGGATAGTATGCCACTGAAGTTAATTTAGGAATGAAGAAACACTAATTGTTATCTACTTGCGTATTGATCTCTTTTATTTGCACACTTTGTTTCTGTCAAAAGTTTGTCAAGCTTTTGTCATTTGCTCAGGTTACATTGCATATGCAACATCTCCCAAAAGCAAGAGCCAGAAAAAACTTACAGTTAACCATTTCCAAGACAATTTAACTTGATTTAGGGTTTTGATACAATATTGCGGCTCATTAATCGAAATTGATTTCAAAACACTACTCATTAATATCATAAAAGTAAAATAAATTCTTAATCAATGCAATGCAAATCATTCATAATGATCATTGTTTTACAAGAATTATCTTAGTATAATATCCTTCAGTTACAGAGCTCAATGCACCTGGAGCTCCAATATTCTGGGTACTCCACACCACTGGGAAAAGTTTCGCATACAAGCCCAAAACTTCTATTTTGAATCTTTAAATATATGGAATTCTTGCATGAGTTTGACTTAAAAATGACAGCAAAAAGGTTAAATTTTGGGGGAAAAATCCGTTTGACAAATCTATGGCTATTCAACTGCTGTCTTTGAACTCACGACCTGTGGGTCAGTAGACCAGAGAAGACAACCAATTTTGGAAATATAAACAGTTCTACAATGGGAAAAATCACCATGTTGTGACACACTGTCATAAAAAGTTAAAGTCCCAGCCACTCACCGGGTGTCAAGGACTTGAGTTTAAGTGACAAACGTGTTTCTAAGACTATAGATGATCTTTCAATCAGTCACTGGGCTCTTTAACTTACTCTGGGCGTTTCCATGTCACATGACTCATCTTTAGAACTAGAAGTGCTGGATGACTTGTTGTTTTCCACCAGCTTGTCCTCGTAACTCGGTCGCCTCACCGGGATGCCTGCACTCTCACTGACCTTGGGGGGCGTAGGTAGGGGTCGGGGGTTACTGACTGGCTTTGGCTGTAAAGGTCAAGGACACAATTTAATACAGTTAAACATGCATGGTTACAGTGAATTATTATGAATAATTGTTTACAGCTTAGTTAGTTTCCTTCCCCATATCATATGAATACACATATACATGTACATGTATTAAATATTTTCAGATATAACAAAAATGTTTATAACAAATTAAAATTGCTTGTCTTTGGCACTTTTCTTTGAAAATTTGAACTTGTCTAACGAGCAAAACTGGTGCCAGATCAATTTATGTGCTTCCATTTGATTTTGCAGAGAATGGGAAATTGAAAGATAAAAAGCCAACCTAGTTTTCCTGAAAATATCATCTAATCTGACAAACAGTCACACACATAGACAATTGGCACAAAGTTGTGAGAAAATATGTGAAAATTTGGATAGCAATTGGCTAAGAAATATCATATTCTACATTCTAAAGGGCAAGAAAAACACATCAGATCAATATATCAAGTAGAATTATGGTATCTTATCGCTGTTAATGACCCTTATATGTCAGCTGTCTCATAAAATAACAACCCTAAATGCCATTCAAATACAATGTATTTTACAGCATTAGTACTCCTCTGCACTTCCTGTCTGAGAATGTGATTCTTTGGTTAACTTTAAATATCATTTTACCAGTACGGGTAATCTTTTTTTTTTCTTTTGATCCATATAAAACACATTATGGTACAAGCACTTCACTTTTTCTATCCACAATCCACTATCCACAATTTTATCTACATTTATTTTTATCTACATTTATTTTTTCACCTGTATAATTATATTGATCTTTTTTAAATATTTCTATGGAAGAATTTTAAAAATTTAAAGTGAAGAGGAAGAAGCATGCACTGATCCAGAAAATTTTGCATGCAAGGGGATGGGGGGGGGGGGGGAGAACTACTTTTCCATGTGGGTCTGAGGCCTAATCTGATTTTTGAGAATTTTACTATGTGAATTAATAAATTTGAGTTTTCTCTGGGGGGGGGGGGGGGGGCACCCCTCTAGATCCACGCATGTGGAAAAAGTTTGTCTAAAGCATGAACACTGTAATATGCAGCCTTCACTAACACACACAAGCAAACAAAGTATTGAGCAGAAAAAAATGCTCCTTAGGTTCTACAAGGCACACACAACTTTTAATCCTGTTAAACCACTTACTCTTCCATAGCTTATGGATTCCCCACTGCCTTCTAGAGTGTCCTGTGTTAATATTTATGATTATAGATTAAACTGACCCTTATGCATATTAACAATACCATCAAAATTCAATAACCCAATTGAATATTATTACATTGTTCACATGCCCCATAATCATTATTCACCAATACCTCCTAAATTAGAATTATACTTTTAAGAAACAAAATTACCGAATTTCTGAAACCATAAAGCAAATTCAAATAACTCACACATTGTATTATCAAGTTTTTTCCCCCTAATGTGCCCCACCTAACACTTTGTTAATGAAAAGAAGAATGTGATTATAGTGACCAGGATTTCTAAAAGCTTACCAAGTTGCTTCCCTTTGTGACTCGAGGAGATAGATTGCTCTCCCTTGGTGTATACACCTAGTCAAAGAATTCCTTACAGGCTTCAAAGTGCAATAAATATATATTTTTTGATTTGAGGTATTCTTTAAGATCAATCACAATTGCCTTGTGTTGTTGTGAGAATTTCAACGTATGTTGACATTTTTCTCTCTTGTGTAATATATTGTAACTACTAAACCATTAATTCATTTGAAAGATGGAAAAAATTTAATAACTGTATACTTGACATGTGTACTTAAACAAGTTAAAACTGCAACAACATAATGACAGCATGGCCTTTCCCACTGTTTGAGTGATTCCAAAATACTAACCTTTAATATCAAATGTCTGTCCTATAAATTTTCAAAACATGACAATCTAAATAATCTAAACAAGGAACGTACTACAGTCACTCTATATCATACACTGCAAATATCAAAAATAATATGTCATATTAAATGCGTCTGCATCAAATATATTCAGCATTTTGGTGCACAGCCTGTTTTTTTTTCTCAAATTGATGCATTTAGTTCATGCAACTTAAATTATAACAATTCAATGTACATAACTGGGGGGGGGGGGGGGGGGGGGGGGGGGGGGGAACACTGTCTTCAATATAATCTGCTTTCCATGAACAATGTGTTTGTGCTAGCTTTAATAATGCAAAGTTAGCATGTTTTACTTTTTCTAAGGCTCTCATAGAATAATTCTAAAAAATTCTCTTTTATTTTTACAGAAAAGCATAGTAACCAGACATTGATTTATCATAAATGTTTGAAAGGATACAAACTAGAAAAAAAAAGATGATTGATAATTTGACTAAATGAAGAGATAAATAAGGTAGATGAACTCAACGATCAAATATACAAGTGAAACATACTAAGTTAGATACTTTTTTTTTTGTTGCTTGATTTTGCATTACACTTACTTTTCTAAAGACATCATTTTTGGCATAAGAACTTGAAGATGAGCTCGAGTCTGATCGAGCACTGAGATTTGGTTCAGATCTCACACTATGAAGTGAGTCTGTGTCGCTGTCCCGAGCCGGTCTCCTCAACACGTTCTTCTTCTTTTTGGGGGAATTCCTTCCTCCTGCTGAGTCCCTGTCATACTTCCGTGGTGGAGACTGAGAGTCCGACTTCTGTCAACATATATTGCTTCATTTACAGTATTATTTATTTGTATCAAATTAAGCAATTTTTCTTTTGAAAGTTTATTTGTAACACTTGTTTTTCTGAAGAGGAGTGGTTTTTTCCAACCCCAGAAATGATAGAACTTTATGTCATTGGTTATTAAATTAATTTTGAAACTTTTATATCAATTATATGATGACAATGTAGTTACTAAATGTGTCGAGTTTTTTCTATAATCACATTGTACGTTTACATCTACAAAACAATTACACTTTTACATCATTCCACAAAACAATTTATTATGTAAATTAATTATGAACTTATTCATGAAATACATTGATAAAAATTATAAGGTTCATCATATAACACCAGAGATTGAACCAGAAAAACATATTTCATATATTTTGGCCTGATTCAGCATTGCAGAATTTTTTCTTTATAGAACTCCTAAGAATAATACATCCAAAAAATAAAACATCATATAGAAACATAACGACCTTAGCATACACAGACCAGCACCCACCTCTTCCAGTCATAGAACAAGAAAAAAAATATTTATCATGGCCCGATTCAGTATAAAGATCAGCACCCACCTCTTTGGCTGTGTTGGCCTTCACTGTGTCCTCAGAGCTTGTGGAAGACCCCAGGTTTCTGTGGTGGTTGTCACCGACCACTTTATCCTCCACAATGGGGAACAAGTCCTGCTTGGCTCCGTCCGAAGGTTTACGAGCGTGGCCTTTCTTCCGCAAAATGGCTGGCTGAGGAACCGACTGAAAAACCAGGACCTAATCTTTAGATTTTTTTAAAAATTTCACAAGTAGCAAGCAATGTGTCAATTTAATAAACATAATTTTACAGCAATATCAAATACAAGAATTTTTTTACCAAAATTCAGATGTTATGGTCTGGGAATCTGTTTTCAATAGTTCATAAATTTATCACATCTATGTACGGTACTTTTGCACTGTCTGATTATTTGCTATTTATTATAAACAGGAAAATTATTGTCTTGAGTATCTACGTCCAAATCATACCAGTCATATATAAAACTTAAATTTTTTTGGCATTGTCTGACAGTCTGTGTGGACAGCTCATGTGCCATCTAGGATGTAAATACTAAGCCTTATACCTGCACACTGTCTCTGCAATAAGTTTCATTGCTACTTGTATTTTAAACTATTTATTTGCATGTGCAATGTCTGACAGTGTGCTGTCAGCTTGTGTGCTATCTTATGACAACATGTTTTTAGCTTGTCATGCTGTATATAGTTACATTTTCATATCTCATACACTGTACCTATGCACTTCTATCTCTGCAAAAAGATTTGTTGATATTTTAAGTCTTTTTGTGCAATGTCATACAGACTGAGTATACTGTCAGCTTGTACTGTGCAATCTAAGATGCCTATAAATATATCTGGTATGTGTGCACTGTCTAACAATGTGTTGACAATTTGTGTGTTATCTAACATGCATGTAAATATAATCACATCTGGTGCCTGTGCACTGTCTGACAGTATGTTGTCAGCATGTGTGCTATCTAACATGCATGTACCTGTGCACTGTATGCACAGGTAGTGTCATATATTTGTGCACTCTCTGACAGTGTGTTATCTAACATGCATGTACCTGTGCACTATCTGTGCTGTCGGCTCCTTCTGGTTCGGGGACATGGACCCTCATCTTACTGGCCGAGTTGTTGTTTACATTGGTGGCCTCACTGGAGGGAAGGGGGGCTGGGGGACGGTTAGAGGGGGCAGTTTTAGGTCGTGTTCGCTGGGCTGTCCCAGGGCGACTAGCACTAGATGGACGGCTTAAATAAAATTAAAAAAAAATCAGTAAAGTGAAATATGAAATTTTTTAAAAAACTTTTATGTCATACAAAAGTATTTCAATGCTAAGACTACAAAGAATATATGTTTGGTGTGGGTTTTTTTTGGCCATTCTACATATGCAAACAGTTTTGCCAGGTCTTGAATTCACCCAGATACAGTTATTTGATAGATACTCTTTCTAAATAGCACAGTAATTAAAGAATTGTTTTGAATTCGCTAGTCTTAAATTCTACTGCTGAAATTTGGACGGAAGGGGCGAATATATTTCCCTGTATACATGTAATATTTTTTGGGGGTAAGACTTAAAATTAACAATTGTCAATGGGAGTGTGGCATCATATGACATGATACAGCAGTGCCCAATGCACGAGCTGAAAATAACCCTGTATCCTGAGTCTTTATTTATTGCCACTACAAGTACTATAAACCAACTTTTATTCGCGTGCAAGAAATATTCGCGTGGTTCGCGAGAGCCCCTTAGTCGTGAATATTTCTCGTCGCAATCTAGTCCTTGCTGTATGGCTGTAAAGACGACACAACTGTAAACAGTTTTTCTCCGGTTAATCTCGAAATGAAGTCGTCGTGAATAAAAGTTGGTTTACAGTATATATAAACAAAATCTGAACAAAATTAGAGGTTCTGAAACAATATGTGCACAGAGAGAGAACAGCTAGAAAATATCTAGATGCCCCACCTTTTCTTGGTTTCTTCTAGGAAGATAGAGATGTTCTTTTTGATGTAAGGGTCCCTGAGAATGCGATTCACCGATGGCCGTTTCTCCGGTTCCTGATGCAGCATGTTCTTTATGATCTGAATCAGTTCTGGACTGTACTGTTTGGGCATCAGAGGCATCTACAACGAAATATAGGTAACAGAACTGGTAACACAGAATGATTACTAGTAAACAATGTGGAATGTACACAGACTGAAAGAAAATAATTTCACAAACTAATGTTATTGTACATATAAAGTCTAGAGAAAAATGGATAATATTCATATTAAGTTTTAAGAGCAAAAAGCCATAATGATGTTGAGAACAAATGCTTTGATTTTATCAACTTTAATAGCATTGTTTATGCATTCTTACCTTGCCCTTTAAAATCTTGTACACCAAAGAGTTCATGTCTTTCGCATTAAATGCATGCTTCAGTGTCGCCATTTCATAAACACAGCATCCTAATGCCCACACATCAGACTGTATAAATGAATACAAACAGTTTTAAACACCCTCTAAATGAATTCAATTTATAGACCAACTTTTCCATGATGGTCATTTATTCCTTAAACTTTGTAAATGATCTTGACATGTACTAATCATCTCTACCTTGAATGCATTCTCAAAATGTGAACAGAAGGAACAAAGTTGAACTACATTATATACCATACGTTTATGTACCACACAAAACTCTAACTGTTTATGCCTTGCAAATGAAAACATATCTTTTGAAGAAAAAATATCCATTAAGGGATAATTGAAAAATATCATTTATTTTGAAAATTTCAGTTAAAAAAAAAAAGGTAGGGTAATTGCTTCTACTGGTTCCTACATGTATTTTACATCATGCACAAACCTTGTGGTTGTATGGTTTGTTGGAGAAGAGCTCCGGACTCATGTAGTAAGGTGTCCCTATCAGTGTGGTCGCCATGTCACTGGATGACTCCAGCACTCTATGGAGATATGAACAAAGATACATGTACATCAGTGTAGAAACAAAGATTTCATCAGTAAGCCTAAGTAATTGTCATACAAGTCCATAATCTTATAAGGACTCCAGCACTCTACAGATATAGAAACAAAACTGTCAAAGATTCAGCAGTGAGCTACAGTCACACAAGTCCACAATGTAAAAGGATAGTTGATACAGATGGACAGAGTAAGATACAAAGATTGTCAAAGACTCATAATCAGGTGAAATATCAACTCTTCCATCCATTCTCTGGTATTAATTATTTAAATTCAAGTTTTTGGCAATGTGGTCAAAAATAAGAAGGTAAGTGATAAAGGCTGCAGTTTTCATTGGCATAATCTTAATAACCAACTTCTTATCAAATGTTTCATTAAAATCGTATCTCAAAAAACTTTAAATAAACTTACCTTGCAATTCCAAGGTCTCCTACTTTAATAATTTTACTTTTGGTTAGAAATATATTTTGGGTCTTTAAGTCCCTGTGCAAAATGTTTCTTTCATGCATGTACTGAAAAATATGTAATTTAACTTTTTAAGTTCCTTTTCTCTGAGACATTTCATTTTCTTTTAACAAAGTTTAAACAAAATTGAATGTAAATAATCAAATTTATTGACCCCTGCTTATCTGAACCAGATCCTTTGTCAAATCCATGAATTTCAATGTCAACAACCTTGACCAAAAAAAATCATAGCACATATAATTTTTTTTAACAATGTTGAAAGAAGATACAAGTTTTATTGTTGTATACCTGAAGAGCCATGGCTATCTGCACAAACCACTCAACCACCTGTCGTTCCTCCAGGGGCACCCCTTTCTGTTCCTTCAGTTTGGTGTACAGATCCCCACCCTCACAAAACTGCATGGCAATGTGGAGGTAGCCATCTTTCCCTTGGAAGGAGTCCTTATAGGTGACAATGTTGGGATGCTTTAGTTTGGATAAGAGCTTAGCTTCCTGTTCCGCCGCATGCTGCTCACGCTTGGACGCTTTCTTTAAGTTAATTCTCTTCAACACATACTAAATTTAAATAAAAGAACAAGTGATAATTCTAATCTAGCCATTGTACTGGTAAGTAATCAATATACGTTTGTGTTGCTTAAGACTGCAAAGTTGGACATAATATCACATATTGCTCAATTATTTTATTATAAACATGTACTTTCTTGTTGTCACATATTCAAACAATAAAGTGCTCTCTTTGGTCATTCATGAAGGATATGAAGGAGGCGACATTGCAGAAAAAATATGTTATAACCCGCTAATGCGGGTTATGTAAATTTTTTTTCTGCAATCATTGCTACTTTCATAACCCACATGAATCATCAAAGAGAGCATTTTATTGTTTATATATACATCTTTCTTTTAACAAATTAATAAATTGAACGTATAAGTAAGAAAAATTAACTAAATTATTGTTTATGTACATAAGTCCGTGATTTTTCTTCAGTCGCTGTAGGCTTTGACCAATCGATAAAAGGGGCATGTAGATTTCAGTCCTGTCAGTTTTTACAGAGCTATGAATGCACAATCAATTTCCGTAAGATATAGAGGGAATCATATTTGGTGGATGTAAATATATGCTCATAATATGTACCTGTTTTCTATCCTTTTTGTGTCTCTGAAGTGTGACTTCACCATAACTGCCTTTCCCAATCTGCCTTATGAACTCAAACTGGTCCAACCCAGCCATTATGTCTCATTCGTATTAAAAACATTCAATTCTCTCCTGTCTTATTTTCTCTGCTCTTCATCTTATCTCCATCAAAACAGTTGACATGATTATATATTTACTTTGTCACGCCTAAGATAGCGAAAAAAAAGAGTGGGTCGACTATTTACATCCTTATGTATCACTTGGATAACTTTCTTAGGACTTGAAAATCATCTAAAGACATGTGCAATATCTTTAAAAAATCGGTGACAATGTCAAACTGGAATTCCACAGCGTAACGACATTCACGATTGTGTATTGTTTGCATACGGTTACGAGTTATTCTTAGATTTCAGATAAATTCGATTCGTCATTAAGTACACTGTATCCTAAATGTTAAAAATGACATGATATCATGCAAAATCATATATACTATTATTAGTTGCATGTGTAATCATGGAAAAAGCTTTCTTCACGACTGCAAGCACGGAAATGACAATTACATGGAACTGTGGGATATGTTTTCCGACTTTTTGTAACTTTATCACAAAAGAGTTCTTTCATGTATCAACAGACGCTCGTTTCTCTGAAGGTGTGTGTTATATGTTTAGTTTCTTTAGTTGTTTAGTCAAAAGTTTTCCTTTAGTTTTAGTTTATAATAACAGTCGTTTTGTTTGTTTTCTGTCATCAACCGAAAAAAGTATTCACTTTTTAATGATAATGATGACGGTCATTTTTTTTGGGGGGGGGGGGGGGATTGATCTGCAGATAATAGGTAACGTTATAGATGTATAGGCCTACGTAGTATTGTTTTGATTTTCGTTACTAATTTGTTTAACATTGCATTAATATTACGATGTGCGTTGTTGTAAATTTCATTTGCGTGCTCTCTCTCTCTCTCTCTCTCTCTCTCTCTCTCTCTCTCTCATATTGAGAAACTGATCTCTCTCTTGAATATTAAGAAGCTGTAGTCTACCTAGCAAGATATATGGTATGTGATATGTACATGTATTATTTATCTATGCATATCAAGTCTTCACTAAATTTTTTTTTACATAGATCAGCGAATTAATTTGGTGTCAGCTTTAACAAATACATGAACATGACATCCGGCCGTTTCCCTCTAGCCTAGTTAACAAAACAATTGCACGTATGTGCTTATGTATACACATATATACGTACAGTTAACGTTGTTGACCTTGCCGGATAAGTGCAAGTTCCTGTGGTTTTGATTTATGTAATAGACGGTGCCTGAAGAACACGGAGATTTCTTTACGAAGGAGCGGGGCACAAATTACACATATAATTTTACATGTAATTGGACACTTTAAAATTAAAAAAAAAAAAGAAGAGTTAACGTGTTCTTTTTTTCATTAATACGAAATGATAGCAGCGTTTTGCGTGCTAATAAAAAAATCAGAATGTTTTGAAAAAAAACGTAACCTGTTTTTTATTTCTGCGATCTACAATTTAAATAGATTGTAATAATTTCATGAAAGGAAGAAGAGAAATATAAATGCATCAATATACTTGTAAAAATTTTTAATACTTACGTTTACGGTTAACACGAAGACCCTTGGACATTATAAATGTAACTAGCTAGAATTGTAAGCTTAGGCAAATTAGATTTTTAAAGATTTTTTTTTAAAATCATAACATTAATAGTGTTGAAACACAGAAAAATAAAGAGACATGAAAAATTCAGCAAATGCTTATAGATCTGCATGTACATCATTAATTGCTACCAAAAGCACGATTCGTTTTTCTCATATGAAAAACAAAAAACAAAAACGAAACGGACCCTTGGCTAGCGAAGATAGGGACGTATATACGTCCCTGACAAAGTCGATAGATGACTTATATAATAACATTTTCATGAATATGTATGCATAACTGTATTACACAAGAGGGTAGATGTATGTAATTCTTCGAAATGCAATTTGCTCCCATAATGATGTCAGGACTTAATTATCGCTTTAAAAGCTGTTAAAAATCGTAATCTTCATAATTAAGCGGAGAATGGCGTTAGTTTTGACGTCACGATGAAGCTGACAATGCGATAATCAGCTGCATAGATTGTGATAATATAAGAAGGGGAGTTTCCCAATTAATCTCATTCCATACATTCAACGAAAGAGAGAAGGGGAGAGGGAAAAAATACATGTGTATATGTATGTGAATATAGCTTGGAACTGACGTGCAACTGAGCTTGTGTATTGGTCGTGCGTATATATATGTACGAAGTTATAAGATTTTTTCCCAATAAGTCCTGAAATCCACTCACTGTCAGAATCACGTTAAGTTGCTGTTCACGAGGCGTAAGAGGCGAATATCGATCTGGTTCACTGTATAACCGTCGTCTCGTGTCATCTGCCGGGCCGATAGGAGAAACGGAACACGACGGGATTCCCCACATCCTCAATTCCTCCTGCTGCACCCCACCGACACAAGGTAAGAGCACGTGTCCTCGTGAGCAAGCCCTGTGGGCCCCGGGTAGAAAGGGAAGCGGCTAGATCGCAGCGCGAGTTTGCAAGGTGCGCGGTTTTCATCATTGTCTCTTGTTTACAAATATGCAGGCATGCAATATTCGAACCATGTGGTGTAATGTGGTTGTATTGATTTTATTTCTCTTGAAATGCTTATCAATTACAGGTCAAATGTTATGACTTCAGTGATTTTTACAGCGATATGTTCCCAGCACGTAATTTACACGAGGGTTCGCTTTATCGATGTTTGCAAATGTAAATGAATTTTACTTATATGAATTAAGAGATTTAATTACTTCCCCAAAGATATTTATGTATTGAAAAATATAATCAAGATCATCTTCGCTAGCCAAGGGTTTCTGATCCGCACCGCTCCTCAATGTACATAAGTATACATGTATATACAATTTCTAATTCATAGGCTGGCGAGATTTTTTGGTAAAATTTATTTAATTGTTTGTAACTCATTTTTCTAGCGCACACATGTAAAATGTCTCCCTCGTTGGATTTTACTGTATTTAAACATACGAATATATTTCAGTTCAATGCACACCACCTGCGAATGCCCGTGCTACATAAACAAAAATCTGGTTTCAATGGTACAATGTGCATTGATAACATATTTTCATCCCACGGTAATTCCACTTTAAACCGCAAGCATATGCATTTCCCCCCCTGTAATTTAGAGAATATCCTCTCCCTTATTGTATTAATGACAATTTATTTGAAGTTTCTGTGATTAAAATGTTATTTTAGTATAATGACTGTATATCTATTAAAAATTGACGTTAGAAAATTTTGATATACTTTAATGCACGAATCGCTCAATATTAAACGCATATCACGTGATCGTCGAATAAACTTCATGCTTTTGGTTTTAAATTCATTTTAAAGTTTACAACCGATTATTTAAAGGAACTTGTTTGTGCTTGTTGGTGCATATAGTAGACACACATGTAACTATCGAGTTACGTGAATTGCACTTTTTGCTCATTTATGCATATAATTATCTCTACCAAAATAAGAATTAATGGAGTGAAAAATTAAATGTTTTTGACCCGGAATAAAAGCCCCTAACACACCTACTCATGCAACGCCTAAAAAGCGTAGGAGGAGTTTTATCTTTTAAAAATGTTTGACTTGAATGCTTATCACGTGGGTAGCTATTCTTTACTGGTTTTTTTCTTCAATATTTTGAAAGCTATAACTTTGTATAGTGCATTAAACCGAGTCACCAAATTTAATTACAAAATGTGTACATTTATATCCGGATCTTTATTCCCGCTTCAGTTGTGTTCAACTAGTAGTAATAAAATAAGTAAAAATTACATCCATTTCATTTCAGGTTTTTTTCTTTTCAAATGTGTTGGTTAAATTGTATATTTATATCCGGATCTTTATTCCTCGCTTCAGTTGTATTCAACAGCTATAAAAAGTATGTATATATTAATAAGTAAAAATTACATCCATTTCATATCAGGTTTTTTCTTTTCAAATGTATTGGTTAAATTGCCTCTTCTCGTTATTTAGGGATTATATCAACCAACGTATGAAATGTGACAGACTGAACTGATGCGCTATATTGATTGCCATGGATACATCATACCCCCGAGAACGCCATGAATCCGTGGGGAAGAGGTACCAGAGTCTGACCAATGAGAGCAGCAGGTAACTCATCGTGCGTGCACGTGAGAAAAGGGGGTGGGCATTGTGATGTCCATGCGTCTGTATAATATTTGGCAAAAAAGTGTACGGTTATATTCTTTTTGAATTTCATTAATATAAACAGATAGATGCATTTTATATACACGTAAATATTTCATTTCAACCAAAAACTATCAATTAATTGTATTACTATATATAAAGTCCTCTACTATACTATATTTTAAAATAATTAATTCCCTGCATAAATTAATCGATTTATTCCTTCATGGTTACATGTGTGCGCATCAGTTGATAATTAATAGCATTTCCTGTTTTGCATCTAATTTAGTTTTCAGCATGTTAATCATGAAATTTTAAGTAAACTATTTCCCCCCCCCCCCCCCCCCCCCCGTTACAAAATAAGAGTTGCTTCCCGTGTATTTTCAAAGGTTCGTGAACTTTGGTTCGGAACTCATCGGTACTCTTCATTACTCATCAATATTTCTCTTTGGTAAACAGCATGGCAGACTACCTGATCACCGGAGGAACGGGCTACGTCCCAGACGACGGACTCACGGGGGCCCAGCTCTTCGCGAACGGTGATGGACTCACGTACAAGTAAGTCGGGGGTGGGGCCCTACCCCAAGATCGCACCTGTTGCACGTGAAGTCCCCCAAAGCTACAGCACGTGTAAGGTGTGTGGCATGCGTAATATCACTGTAATAGATCTCCTAACAGACAGTTAAGGGATGGGGGTTAAGTAAGTGTGTTTTGGGATAGGGGATGGACTTGGGATAGGGTTGGGCACAGGGGGTAATTTGTACCTGAAATTAACACAGTCAAATTATATACGGTATTGAGTGCCCTTTTCTATAAAATATGCGTAATTTTTCTTTAAAAAAAATTATGATAAAAGTTTTACTGATAACAAAAGCATGTGGTATCAAGTTTGTTCAAGAGTAATATGAGCTACATGTACTCTAGTTTTCAGCATGCATGTGTTTTAACTCACTTCCCATATATAATTGCCTCCAGTGAAGTGTTTTGTTTTTGATCTTGTAACTTCCAGAACATGCAGAATCAACATGCTTTTAAAAAACAACCGAGTATTGAATGTCAACTGTTGTCAAAGATCATTAACTTTACAGGGAATTGATTGGTGTTTATATACAGCTTAATGGGTAGCTATTGAGTAAACTCAGTATTTTTTGTCGGCTATTACATGTATTGTGTATTCTCAGAGACTATAGCAATGTATAAGCTATTCAAGTAACAATGAAGCTAGTAGGTATATAGCTGGCAGTATCTATGTCAGCTATAGATTGTCATAATTGTTATTTACCTATATGCTGCCCTTTATTCAAGAGAGAAAGAAAGAGGAGAGAGAGAGTGAGAGAGAGAGAGAGAAGGGGATGGGGTAAGATACAAGTTATATTGGATATTCAATGTACTGGTATGTCATAGTTCAAAATAATGATACATACCCCTTTCTAAATAATTATAGCTTTCATCAATGGAATGAATTCAAAGGAATTTTTCATGATTTTTAGTTTACATAAAAAAGTAAGTTTGTTGCTCTGTAAAGTTTGCAATTTTTTTCTATTCAGCTTAATCATTTGTAAGCTTATTTATAGATAATGTATAATTTATGAAATGTGCTGACTGCATGAATGAGATGTATGTCGGACACATATATTCAAATGGGAAAATTTCATTTGATTTTTCCTTTATTTTTTACAGTGACTTTTTGATATTACCTGGATTCATTGATTTCTCAGCTGATGGAGTGGTAAGTAAAATATAAACAACTTACAATCTATTAAGGATGTATTTTCAGTGCAACCCATGCGAATCTTACTTTAGTTTCCTTGAAAAATGTAAAAATTAAAATGCATGTACATGTAATCAAAAGAGATCTACTCCCTTACAAACAAAAGTGAAATATTTTCCTGTGTTATAGAAATATTTGCCTGAATTACAATAGGCAGCTGTAAGTGTAGGAGTGCCTATAGACTGAGGTGAATCGCAGGGTTTAAATGGCTGTCTATTTATAATGACCTATTACGGTTCCACAGTGTACATGCTTTCATAATTGAAAGAGAAAAAAAATATATACGCAGGAAATGAGACTTGAGAGTGGGTTAATTAAGATGAACAGCGCTGATTGAACATACAATATTTAGAAACATTTGTTAATTAATTAATGTAGGTCAACTTTCATTTTCATGATAGGAATGTTTATGATATATGTTTGACCTCCAGAATAAAAGATGTTGCACACCCTGTCTCTATTACATGCATTAATGTAATGTCATCAGATGACAGTGTACAAAATTTGTTCGATGATGTAAATGTTTGGCATTGGGATCATTTGTGAACTAGCATGACATGGCATAGGACAGAGATTTATCTGGCGTTAATAAACTTTTGCAAACTTTTTCATACTTAGCACATGGCTCAGTGGTTATAGGTTTAGGCCAGTAACCCAAAGGCTGCTGGTTCAAACCCAACTGTGTTCTGACTTGATATTGTGTGTTATGCCTGCATGTAGATAAGGCACTTTATCTACACTGTTTCAGTCCACCCTGCTGTAATTGGGTACTGGCATATGGTGTGAGTTAACCTGCGATTGACTGGTGTCCCATCCGATGAGAGTCATTAATGACTTTCATCCACTTAACACCGCAAAAATTGGGATAAGCACCTGCCTTATGTGCCTTAATGGTGCAGAGAAGGATTTCATGAACTTTAATATCTGTAGGAAAAATTGAGAGCAAAATGCTTGTCAACTGCACATGCTTGTCAATTGCCAGGCGTAAATATATATATATATATATATATATATATATATATATATATATATATATATATATATATATATATATATACACACACACACACACACACACACACACACACACACACACACACACACACACACACACACACACACACACACACACACACACACACACACACACACACACACACACACTAAGGTCCAACTGGGTGTCCAGATGCATCCCCTCTGTAAAATTTTGAGGTAAATGGTGTAACAGCTTGCATTCTGAAAGCTTCTGTGGGTCATTTTCAGACCATTTTCTTCTCCTCCCAAAAATCCCATAGATTTTAGACAGAATATGAATTAAGAAAAATACCCTGGAAACCTATTTTCAATATGATCACTTTTTAATTTGAAAAATTCTTTGTCCAAAGGGGGAAATTAATTTTCTTTGTGGAAAGGTACCTACCTCTATGTAGTAAAATATTAATAGCTTTTTTAAATGCTAGAAGTGAATCCTTGTACTGAATTCAGTTGTAGTTTGTTTACAAAGCAAACATTTGTTTACAGGTAATGTTCCATTACTTCCTTTCTTGGTTGACTTGACCATGGCCAGAGCCTTTTAAAACAACTCAATAACTGTCCCTATTATTTTACTTTTTTGCTAAAATCTCAATTTAGTATAAGTACTACATTATTGTCTTGAATTGCGTTGATCAGGTATAAGTGTTCTCTTATTTAATTGTTCTGCATCTGATAAAACAAGATTTGGTTTCTCATGTTAAACATAAAAAAGATTCTGACAAAATCTTGATTTGTTATACGCTATACTGTATTAGACACTAAATAATTGAGAAAAATTTCCCTAAACTGCCTTGTGAAATTGTTAATGATAACATATTATGGTTGAAAAACTGTATTATAATTAAATTTTGTATTTATACACACATCTTTTATGGGCTATGTTTTTTTTATACCCAGAATAGCAGGATAAGTTAAAAACTTACATGTAATACATAATTTTGTTTTTCAGGATTTGACCTCCGCCCTGACCAGGAAGATCACCCTGAAGTCTCCGCTGGTCTCCTCCCCCATGGACACTGTCACAGAATCACAGATGGCCATCGGAATGGCGGTATGTGTTCAAATAGACATGTTTTATTCAATCTGCTATTTATAGAGAGTTAAAATTAGATATTGATAGGTTATTGAGGTTTCACTGTAGAGAGTGGCAGAATGTGTCCGAGGGGGTCGGAGCAGGGTCTCTTATCAAGCATATATAGAAAATCAACTGCAGATAATAATGATAATAAATGAAAAATAATAAAGAGTATAAATGAGACATTGATCGGCTGTTGAGGTTTCACTGTAGAGAATGGTGTTATGTGTTGAATTGGGAGAGGGGAGGGAAAGGATGAGATGGGCTTGAGAGTTTTCACTATATAGTGTATAAATAGGGTGGATCCAGGTACACATATACTGATCTAACATTTAATTACTGAGACAGGAGAAGGCAAGCAAACTATTTTTTTTTAAGTTGATCTTGCAATAGCTTATTTCATCTGATAAAAACATGCTAGGAATTTGGACTGTAATACGGTAAAAAAAAAAGGTACTACGGTATTTGGAATTTTGACAGCCAGATATGTTATGTATAGAAAGATGAGACACAATCGATACAGTCATGCAAACACATAAGGAGAATGTATTGACAGTTTTCATTCATTAAAAGTGAATATGAGATTCATGTTGTCAGAAAGTACCTGCTTGCATGACAATGCATGTCCTCATAGTAAAGACTCTCTCAAATGATGTTTTGATTAAGCTGTGCCAAATGTAGAAGCACTCAGACATATAAGAAATTAAGCTCATGAGCACTGATCTCATAATGAATTTTATATTGATTTGTCGAATAATGAGCTCATCATGGCGGAAGACCCATGGACAGGAGAAGTTAGTTTTGTGCGGGGATAATGAATATTAAGCCCCAGACAGGAAGTCAAGATTACCGATAATAAATTCCAATGGATCAGTAGTGGTCTTGATAGAGCCAGTGTGCCATTGATATGTTGCAATTTAGTATAAAAAAAGAAGATGAAAAAATGACATGCTTATGCACAAAAGATTAAGCACGCAAGGGATATACCATGATTCTTATTGAGCCCGCTGAGTGGTTCAATCTCATTAGCGTTTCTCCTTAGTGTTGTTCTATTGCTAAATCAATAATTTATAAATATCAACTGCAGTTTTTAGTGAAATTTCCTTGTAATTGTATAATTATTGTATTGAAAATATACTGTCTGGATGAAACTAAATGGAACATTTCTCATTATTTTTCCAATGGCTTTTCATTTATAATAGTGCCTTATTTGATACATCTGCACTCTCATTATTGTCAATTCATTTTGGAATTTATTGATTTTTGGGTAACCTGTATGATGATCAGGTAAATTAATGAGTTATGATATTAGATCCGTCAAGTTGTACATGTTGCTACCAGAGACTGTATTTAATTAATGAAGTTGCTATGGAGTTTTGAAAGGAAAAAAGTAATCTCAGGTTTTATGAAGCATTTTCTAATTAATGACATGTTAGAATATTAGCAAGTATTGTTTGATGGAATTTTAATAAAAACTTGCTCATGCTATGGCCCCTTTGTCATCTGCAAATACTGAGGCATTGTCAGATATGTATTAAATGACATTGTTATTGATAATCAGTCATAGCAATGTGCCTCTATCGTACTATGTATATATATTTTTTTATTATGATGAGAAGACGATGATGCTATATTAACAATGTTCATATTAATTGTCATGGTGGTGATGAGAAGTTATTGATTTCTGATTGCAGCTGTGTGGAGGAGTAGGTGTGATCCATCATAACTGTACAGCAGAGTTCCAGGCCAATGAAGTCAGGAAGGTCAAGGTCAGTAGAGTTCAAGGTCAACAAAGTCAGAGAGGTCAACTGTCAGTAGAGTTCAAGGCCAATGATGTCAGAAAGGTCAAGATCACTGGTCAGGAAGTTCATAAAATTCTCTGTACAAATTGATTTCAATGAATCAATTCTGTGAAAATGGCTTTTTGAAGAGTCATTTTAAACATACAGCTTTTTATGATTGAAAAATAGTATTGTGGAAAACGGAGGATATATAATTACATGTAACATTAAGCCCAAAAATACAAATCCTTTGTTTCATGAGCCAAAAGTGTGAAAATATTCATCAGCATTTGACATAATGCAGTGGTGCCCTAGAAATTAACTTTATTATTTTTTTGTTTTTACAAACAGAAATATGAACAAGGATTCATCCTTGACCCAGTTGTCATGTCCCCCACCCACACAGTCAAAGATGTCGCCCAGGCGAAGAAAAAGTTCGGGTTTTCTGGAATTCCAATCACAAATAATGGTCACATGGGAGAGAAATTGGTCGGGCTTGTCACCCAAAGAGACATTGATTTCCTAACAGATGATGAGATGGACACGCCTATTTCAGAGGTGAGCATTTTTCATATTTCTGTCATTAATGATATAAAACTGGAATATATATAACTGGAAGCTGAGATTGTGCACCTGAATTAGGTTAGAAAAGTTTCATGAAAAACTAGCTTGCATCATAGAGATATATTGCCAGTGTCAGAAGCCTGAAACATGACACCATTATCACAGCTTAACATGTTTCAATGTTAATACAAAAATCAATCCACCCTTTATCAGAATTTAGTAAAGTGTTACCTAACATCTTTCATCCTGCTATACTGTAAGGAACATATATTGGTCAATATTCTGTTAAATTGTTTGTGTTGTATGAATTCAAGAAGAAATTTATTTATTACTGTGTTCTTAGGTGATGACAAAGTATGAAGACTTAGTCGTGGCCCACAATGGGGTAACACTAAAAGAGGCCAACTCCATTCTTCAGAAAAGCAAGAAAGGTATAAGATGGCATTATACAGATATACGTGTCAAGTTATCAAATAAAAATTGAAAAGTAAGAAGAGGAAAGATTTAAAATCTATAAGGATGAAAATGATTGGATTCAGTTTGCCAGATGTTTGAATAGGACAATGATATTTTATTTCTAATGACCATGTCATTAAATAAAAAAGACATGTTTTAATTTGGGAAACATTTTTTATCCATCCATTTTTACCAGTTCTTCTGAACTTTATTCCAAACATTAACTTTATATAAATGTTTACACTTTAATGCTATTAAAAAAAATTCTATAGTAACTACATATATGTATTATGAGTGTAAAAGACAAAGCTTGAACTAGTTTGTCTGAAACAGGAAAACTCCCCATAGTGAATGATGATGGGGAACTGGTGGCACTAATCGCCCGAACAGACACAAAAAAGAACAGAGAATTTCCACTGGCCTCCAAAGATGAAAAGTCAGTCAGTCTAGATTACTCTGCAGATTTTTTTTAATGTCTCTTTAAACAATAACATGACAATTAGTCCAACATTTGAAGACCTTTTCTAGAACTGTTGATTCCCTATTAAATGTGAGGAATTAATATCCACGTAAAATCATGAGAACCAACCCTTGTGGACTTTGAAATCTTGCTTTTATTTTTCAGACAGTTTTGAAGTATATGAAATTATAACAAAAAGTTGATACTCCCGAATTTATATTCTTGCTATTTGATTCAAAACTGCTTAGTCGCGGAATTAAGTATTTGCGTAAAATAAGGAATTTACAGTACATATCACATTGGGAACTATGAATTTCACAGTCTGATAAGCTTTACACGTCATTTGCTGAGATTTCTGGTTCTGATTTGTACAGGAAACAGCTGTTGGTTGGGGCAGCGGTCAGTACACACGATGAGGACAAGAAACGTCTGGAACTTCTGGCGCAGGCTGGCGTAGACTTCGTCGTTCTGGTAGGTATCCTCTTAGTAATATCTACTTTAATATCTGTTATAATTAAACATTCCCGGGACTTACCGCAATAATTTGTTCCATTCGAATTTGGTTTCAATTTTACTGCCCAATGTTATCTTCCCACTAGCAATATATGGATACCATGTGACGGTGTGTTTAAAAATACGGAACGGTAAAACTTTTAATTGATTAAAGACATACCATTTTTTTAATTACTGGTATTATTATGTATACTAGTGTTAACAAATGAGTGAAAACGACAATAAATAAAGATGAACAAAGATTTCAACAAGGTAATATCCAATCACACAACCAATTTTAGATGATTAAAACCAAGATTTTTAATGCTATTTTTGGAAAATTTTCTGATCTCGAGCCTTAGACAAGTCGATCTGGACGATGAGTCGGGTGCTCTGCTTCAGAGAAAAAAAATGTCGTCTTATCGTCCAAAAAATACAGTAATCTTAACCTCAATTTTTGTAGATTTTGCAGGTACCTCTTACTTAAACATCAAATTAAGAAACATAGTTTTTTTTCGTTGAAAGTTAAACAGAATCTACAAAATGATTTATTACAACCCAACCCCTTCCAGCAACTGTCTGTCTATGGAAAGGTCATTATACTATCCACTAAATTATTCTTGAAATGGAAGATAAAATTAGGGCCAATTGTTCCCACACATGTATTAAGTAAATGTGTAAAGTGGTTTATTGATCTTAATTAATTAAATTTACAGGATTCCTCCCAAGGGAACTCAATTTATCAAATCAACATGATCAAATACCTGAAGAAAACCTACCCTGGACTGCAAGTCATTGGAGGCAACGGTGAGTGTCAGAGAAAGAGGTGTACATCTGAAAAGAAAGAATTCAAACAGTACTCAAACAAAAAAAAACTTTTCCGGGAATTTCTTGGATGTTGAGAGTTTAGACTTTCTCACAATGATTAATCTCACAACATTTATAAGTATGAGATTGGCATCAAATCAGCTTTCAGAAATTTTTTTTATTATAATTATACATTTGATTTTCAAAATTTCAATTTGCCGGTATGTATCATTTAAAATGGAAATACATTGATTTATTCAGGAAGGGCTGTCTGTCTGTATCAAGCGTCCTGGTGTTCTGTTTGGACAAAGCCAGTTTTTTCTGTCTTTAAAATTTTTCTTTGAATATTTGTTTTCAGATGGAAAGAGTACATGTAACTGTATTAAATTTTTTTTTAATTCTACTTGCATGGACAAAATTAGTTAAATTAATTATTGTTAAATATCAGCTGAACTCCTGCATGTATTTAAAGTTATTTACTTGTTGTACATACATATATATAAGGACGCTTGCTGCAAACAGACATTTAAACAAAATCAAAGTGCACAAGTGATTGATAAATGTACGAAGCATGTTAAACCATCATTTAAAAATGTCTTCAAAGCATTAGTTTAATTGGTGTTATGAAAAAGAAAAATGTGTTTAATCAATTATTTAGACAAAAACCATTGAGAATATATTATTATCTGGCTGTTATTTTTTTTAGGTGTTTCTTTTCATTTTAATTTCAAGATGGTTTTCGATACAAATGAAGTAATAATTTTCTAACCGTACACTGCATATTTTGTTACAGTGAATGTTCAGTGGCAAGCACTCTTATTTAGTTCTTTTAATGGACACACTGTATATACCGTATATGTACTGTACACACCGTATGTACCTTAAATATACTGTACACACTGTATGTATCGTATATACTGTACACACTGTATGTATCGTATATACTGTACACACTGTGTGTATCGTATATACTGTACACACTGTATGTATCATATATACTGTACACACTGTATGTACTGTATATATACTGTACACACTGTAGGTACAGTATGTATTGTACATACTGTATGTACCATATATACTGTACACACTGCATGTACCGTATATATACTGTACACACTGTATGTACCGTATATATACTGTACACACTGTATGTACCATATATATACTGTACACACTGTATGTACATATATGTATGGTACATACAGTATATAATGCACATAATAAACTTGCTTATTATTAATTAACTTACACAGATTATATCAAACTTACCAAATTAGAGTTGAATCTGTATTGAGCATTTCAAATGAAATTTTACTAAAATATTACATAAAAATAGTAAGACCTCTATTTATTTAATGTACTGCTGCGTAAATAGCAATGTACCTTAGATCTTGCTTCAGTAAAATGGTTGTTATTCTTTTGAAAATTTACCTACAAATGCATAATTTGAAGAAAAAAAAAATGTTTTTTTTTTGTTTAAATTATCTTGCTTAGGCCAATCAAATTGCTTGTTTTAATCAAAATTCGTCCGTCATTTGGAAAATTAATTTTATTTTTCATAAATGAAAAAAAAACAATCACTCATAAAGCTTTTCTTCTACAATTCAATGATGTTTTTTTGATGCACATGTATGATAATGGTGTTTGATGTCTCATTTATTTCTCCATTCGTTTGTAGTTGTGACGGCTGCTCAGGCCAAGAACCTGATAGATGCCGGGGCGGACGCACTCCGAGTGGGGATGGGCAGCGGATCAATCTGTATCACTCAGGAAGGTGGGTCATTATGTAATAAGCTCACAATAGAGATGTTATGTATTTTAAATGTATCTGCTCCATTCCCCAGGACATGAGCACTTTATTCCAAAAAGCAGAACTATTTATCAAAGTCTTAGTTTTGGTTTAATTTGCCAAGTGTACTTACAATGATATAATAGGCATCTTAGCTTATCAAGAATCGCATCGGAATAATTTGTATTAATGTTTTAACAACAATTCATGTAATATCAGAGGGATCTTTTTGAGCTAAATTTGTTTCCAGCTAGATCCCCCAATTAATGCTTGTATATCTGATAACAACTACTTATATAAACAATGGTCAGAGATCATGAATGGTTGTTTGATTATCAGTGATGGCGGTGGGGAGACCACAGGGAACAGCTGTCTACAAGGTGGCAGAGTACGCCCGCAGATTCGGGGTCCCAGTCATTGCAGATGGAGGAATCTCCTCTGTGGGTCATGTGATCAAAGCCTTGGCTCTCGGAGCATCTACAGGTAGGTACTTCTTCCGTCAAGAAGATTTTGTTCCTGTCTTTCAATTCGTTTACATTTCATATATTTTAATGTTTTGGAATTTTTACCCAACAGTCAGAATTTGTTTTAAAGCTACTCTATTGTGGGATATTTAAAATGTTGTTTGATTTTTGCAGTGATGATGGGGTCCTTGCTAGCTGGGACATCAGAGGCCCCTGGTGAGTACTTCTTTGCAGACGGGGTCAGACTGAAGAAATACAGGGGCATGGGCTCACTAGATGCCATGGAGAAACACCGCAGCAGTCAGAGTAGATACTTTAGGCAAGTTCCCAAAAGATGATGAAGTACTGATTACAGAGTCATTTTTGCCCCTTCTTACTTTACCTAATTATGGTTGTAAAAGATTTTTTCTCATTTCAAATTCACATTAACACAGCAACTATGTGGTTAAAGAAAAATAACTTGCAGTATTAAATCATTTTTTTTATTTCCCCAATATATGAGTGAAAGGAGCAGAAATAAGATGGGAGCTAAACTTTTGCTGTTTACAGTGTTCTGTAAAACATTATTTGTCTTATGGTTGATCTTATTTTTACTGACCAGTGAGAGTGATAAAATAAAGGTGGCCCAAGGAGTCTCGGGGTCCATTGTTGACAAAGGTTCCATCCACAAGTTTGTGCCATACCTCTATGCTGGAATCCAACATGGATGCCAAGACATAGGAGCACGCTGTCTCTCTAATCTCAGGTAAGAGCAGTCATGTTTACCTTGTTACACCTGTAGATCTATGATAATGGTTACCTTGTAACACCTGTAGATCTATGAAAATGTTTACCTTGTAACATATGTAGATCTATGATAATGTTTACCTTGTAACACCTGTAGATCTATAATAATGGTTACCTTGTCACACCTGTAGTTCTATGATAAAGTTTACCTAGTAATACTTGTAGATCTATGATAAAGTTTACCTTGTTACACTTGTAGATCTATGATAAAGTTTACCTTGTTACACCTGTAGATCTATGATCATGTTTACCTTGTTACACCTGTAGATCTATGATGTACTCTGGGGAACTAAAGTTTGAGAGGAGGACAGCATCAGCCCAGGTGGAGGGAGGGGTCCACAATCTTCACAAGTAAGAATCATGCCCTTCACCTTAAGATTCAAGGTTCTACAAAGACCTTGACATTACTGTAGGTGTGAACAATGTACCTATGTTAGATAGGCTTCAGATGACCAAAATTTTATTGTGACTATTCTTTTTTAGCATTATTTGTATTCAATGTTTTTTCTTTGCTGTCGCGTGGAAATCTTTGAACTGGTGAAATATAAAAATGTTTGCCAACAAACATTTTAAAACTGAAAAATTATTTTAATAAATTGGTAAACCTTAATATTATCTTTAGAGAGCTTGAGGGAAACATACATCACTCAGCTCCATTCTACCTTTAAGCATGGTCAATTCTTAATGAGAATTATGTGACTCTTACAGTATATAGTATGTGTTAGAACCACCAAAGCCCTATATCAATTACAATTTTGTATTCATTATATTTTTGAATAGAGTGGTTCTCACTTCATTTTAAATTCAGTTTACATAGTAAGCTGAATTGGTAACTTTTAAAAAAGATGTGGATTAATTTGCTTGGTAGGGTTCTTAGAATCTAAGGTAAGAAAAAGACGTGTCAAATTCTATCTTGATTGCAGTGACTATATCAAAGAAAATACTCATTGGCCAGGGGCAACTGTAGATGTTTTAGAAGTGGGTGCCAGTTAAAATAGCTAAATTAATGATACTTGTGCATGACATTAAGAGAACCTGACTGGTTCTTCCAATGTTGACCTCATGTCAGTATTTTTTTTCCAAAACCAAAAGCCTTTTCAAAAATTTAGAAAATTCACTGAGTGAAGAAAATCTGACACTTAAAAAAAATTTGATTGACTTTGAAAAGACTTAACGAAATGGTAAAGAGGGATAGAATTATGGTATTAGTTAATAGCTATAGAAAGAGTGGGAAGAGGGAGAATTCTATTAGAAAATGTGTAGCCTAAACTTTATAAAGAAAATTGAAATTTGAAGCAATGAGGATAGAATTGAACAGGTGTGTTGGATTGCCAGATCTCTGGTTGATGCATTTACTCATTGCCTGTGTGGTATGACCCATCATGGACATCACATGGATACTGTGTGTCCCCCAATCATCTCGGACACATCTCCCTCACACTTGGGAGTCATCATCACTAATTGTACACCCTCATTATTAAAATCCAACACCAATAAAAAAAAAGAAGGCAGAGTTCTGTGTTCATAGTACAGCTTTTGTAACTTTTATGTAGTTTTTGTTTCACTAATGTTTTGGGAATTTATCTTTTTATATATATTTTTTTAAACTATAAAGAGCTTCAATTTGAAATGGCAAATGTTTGGGGATTTATCTTTTTATATATTTTTTTTTAAACTATAAAGAGCTTCAGTTTGAAATGGCAAATGTTTGGGGATTTATCTTTTTATATATATTTTTTTAAACTATAAAGAGCTTCAGTTTGAAATAGCAAATGTTTGGGGATTTATCTTTTTATATATTTTTTTTTAAACTATAAAGAGCTTCAGTTTGGAATAGCAAATGTTTGGTGATTTATCTTTTATATTTTTTTTTAACTATAAAGAGCTTCAGTTTGGAATAGCAAATGTTTGGTGATTTATCTTTTATATTTTTTATAAACTGTAAAGAGCTTCAGTTTGAAATGGCAAATGTTTGGGGATTTATCTTTTTATATTTTTTTTCAACTATATAGAGCTTCAGTTTGCAATGGCAAATGTTTGGGGATTTTTTTTTAAACTGTAAAGAGCTTCAGTTTGAAATAGCAAATGTTTGGGGATTTATCTTTTTATATTTTTTTAAACTATAAAGAGCTTCATTCTGAAATGGCAAAAATATAACTCCTTAGTTGAATAACACTGATTTGAAATACCTAAATTTTATAGTAGATTTTTTTTTTTTAAATTCAATATTATTTTGCTTTTGATTCTTAATGCTTAATATAGTATGTGAATTTTCAACAAGACATGGTTATCTCATTTCTTTTGCTATCAGAGATATTGGAAGAAAGCTTGACCAAGTTGCTGTAGGCTTGTAATAGGCTAACCTGTATGGTTTCTGGATCTCTTTTTCTTACTGTAATTAAAAGAAATTATACTTTAAATGGTAAAATTGGTCATAGGGTGTTTGTTTGTAGAGAAAGTTAAACATTGTACTTATAAGAAGAAGAAAAACACTGCCACACCTTAACAAAATAGTTATGGAAGTTTGCCTTAAAAACTGAGTATAATTATTTTATATATGTACAATGTATGATTATACCCAAATGGGTTCTAATATGCAATTAAATATTTCTATGAATAGTTTAGTGATGGTTCAGACTTGTGAATCAAGGCTGAAGCCCTGCAAAAATGTCTATTTCTGCCACTTTATCTTAAAAAAAAAATTCAATGTAGCATATATGTTAATTGGAGGAAGGGGGAGTGTATAATTTTTAGGATAAGTTTTAATTTTTCCATGACCACGTGCATTCGTGATGTTTTCCTTATAGTTTATATAGTATACACATATTGTGTGAATCATAGTTATATGTTGATTCCCTGCTAGAGATAATGGTGTGGAATGCATAAAAGTAATTGAATGCAGCCCATCCATGCAGTGATCCTTTCATTTTGATAACATCATGATGTCTTTTCTTTTATCAAAAAGTGATGTCTGTTGATGTTATAATAACTGCTCACCTTTCACATTGTTTTGATTTTAAAATCCCCTTAAAATTAATGAGATATTTTAATATGTATATCCATCAAAGGATTGAAATTGATAATGATCCTGCACTATTCTTGTAAGGAGGTGTTGATATCAGAAATTATTTTAAGTATTTATTTTCAAGGAAAATATTTTCATTGCATGATATTCTGTAACTGAATCACAAATGTCTTTCATGGTTAAAAGATACAATATTTAAGCCAAACTCTTTTTTTTCAATTTCAGCTACGAGAAAAGGTTGTATTGAGAATATTGGGACAAAATGACAATGCCATCCAATGTGTTCTTCTTATAAAAAGATCTGACCAAAATCAGTCGAAGGAAATGATTCACAGACGTTTAAAGGGCTCAAAGTGCATAATACATAGAAAAGTTCAATTATCAATTGCAAAGTTATGAAGGTGCAATGTTTACATAGTTTTATATATAGGGAATTATTTCCTCAGTGCTTCAGCAGGTTAATGATTTCCTCAGTGCTTCAGCAGGTATTTATGTTCATATACTATACATACATGTAGTCAGCATTCCTTTTACTTCTGAGTTCGCTAAGAAGGTGATCCAAACATTAGTTTTTTGTACTGACAGTTTTATTTAATGCATTTAATCTGTTACTTTATAGAGTTGCTTGTCTCTATAGTGAGTACTTATTCATTGTTTACTACATGCATCAACATACAATAAGGCAGGTTTTTTGTAACGATATAGTCAACATAAATTTACTCCTCTTTGTTAAAAGTGTTGTATAAAAATACTGTAAATTCCTTATATTACGCAAGTACTTAATTCCGCGACCCTGCTGTTTTGTATCAAATGGCGAGAATATAAAATCGCAAACGCGATACTTTTCTCCTTATTTCTTATAGTTCCCAACTCTCAGAAACTAATGGCGAGATTTCAAAATCAGCGAAGGGTGCTTCTCGTGATTTTACGCGGATATTAATTCCTTGCGTTTAATTAGGAATCTACAGTAGACACACTGTGGTTTAATCAATATATTTATACATCGATTTTCATGGATTTAAAGTTTCAAGGATATAAAAATTTGTGTCCAGTGATCCTTTCAATACAATATGTTATTACAAAATTGTATTTCAATGAACATTTAATTTCATGGATCAGCTTAACTACAAAATCCGCAAGAATTCATCTTTTCAGATGTTAGAAGTGGAATTATTTTAATGAATAATAGCAAAGAGAAACATAACAAACTAATATTCAGTAGTTATTGGAACACTTTCCTATTATCAATTCTTGCCACAGGATATATTTTCATGTAACAATATAACATCAATTGTAGTATTTTAAAGCAAAAAAAAAAAAAAAAACAATTCAGTGTAATAGTCACTGTTACATTAGTAAAATATGCAAAAACATTTTGCCATAATTTATACACTTGACTGCATGTGTCTTTTTGTCTCAAAATCAACCACATGGTGTATTAATTATGTGATACATTAAGCTTAGCACAACATTAGAAAGTTATGAAATAAGATATTTATTTCTTTGGAGCACCATAATCCATAGATTTTTTTTCTATTTCTAATATATAAGATGTATAATGATAGAATATACATACCAATAGATCAAGCCAATTCTTTACAAATGCCTTTTGCCATTTTGTGCACACATGCCAATTTGTTCCCATGTTCTCTATTGCTTTTTTAGCAAGAAAAAGACATACTTTTTTAAGTTGTGTTGATATTGTCAATAATTTTGCTTCTTGTATTTTTTTTGTATGAATACTCAGCCACTGTGGCTTTATGATTATTTTTGTAGTTTTATTAATATTAGTATTTGATATTATATCAACAGTGTAATAGATGTTTCTGTCTCTGATCTGATCTATATCTCCTGTTCAACAATTCTGCCCTGTAAATACCATTGTAGTACAGCTGTTAAGGGGGCTGGATGGTCCTTGCCATTTTTGAACTCCTTAAGAAGAGCTATGTATATTGATATAAAAAAAAATAGACTGGTCCTCTGTTTCTATCATACAAATGATCGTGCATATCAGACAGGCATTGCCAGTCTAATAAAAAAAAATCATTTTTTAAAGCGAAAATATGTGGAGTTTTTCTTTACTAAATAATAATTTATTGCGATAAAAAATAATCATATCTTAAAATTTAAGGTAGATTTGGTGCTGGGTAAATTGGTTGACCATCCAGCCTCCTTAAACTGTACCCAGGCGTAAAGTCAAACCTCGCTATCTTGAACTAGATGAGACGGTTTAAAAACTTTGAGATATCCGAGTATTAGAGATATCAAGTGTAAAATACTTTAAAAATATGTGGTGGGGACTTAAAATAACTCCGACATATCCATTGTATTCGAGCTATCAGTGTTCGAGATATCGAAGTTCAGCTGTTTGTCTAAATAAGGGTAATGACGAGACATCTAGAATCAGATCTGGGTAAATGTGTGGTGGAAGAACACATAAATTTATGAGTTGTCTGAGTAACTGAAATGCAATGACTTTACATTTAGATGTAAAGATGTAACTTTAAGAATGAGTGAACACTAATGCAGAAGATAACTTTCACATAAATTTAATAGTCAGTTGTGTTAAACTTGTATTTACCTTTGGCATTATCTAGTAGATGTACATGCACATTTGATTATTTCTACATGGGATTATTTAAATTTGGTCATAACCGAGCTAAGAATGACCTATTTATTTCATACAATGTTCTGGTGCATCTGAAGAAGATGAATGAAGTGTGAGAGGTTGTTATAAATATTCTATATGGTTTAGTGCTGATTTATTGTATGAACCTTAAAAATAAAATACTTTGATGTTTCATACTGTTTCTTGTTTTGTTCCTGATAGGATCATACGGCAGTGGTTACAAAAATTGTCCTCGTGTCAATAGATGTATGTTAGTCTGTCGTGGAACAAAATTGAAACCCTTAATTACTGTACCCTTGCTAAATGAATAAATAACCGTTAACTATATATCAGACAATTCATCATATTACATTAAATGTAAATGGGAGCGCTTGAACAATGCCTCGGTCTCGGTGGTAAATGTTGAAATTTAGGTGTAATATCCCTCTGCTATTAATTTTATCATATATATATATATATATTTTATTTTTTTAATTCTTTAGGCCTATATCGATTTTCATGTAAGTCAGCATCAATAGATTCAAATGAAACAAAGTTGAAGTGATGAAGCGCTGCTCGATTTTTCGAAAATTGATAATATGTCTAGTCACGATATGAAGAAAAATAGACATCTTGAATAGAAAAAACAAGATTTAACCAGCATAGAATTAAAATTATTCAATGCATATGAAAAAATTATATAGTTATATATATTGTCAATTCATATTACAAAACATAATGAAGCGGTGCTTTTTAGTTTAGAACAACAATTAGTTGTATCTGTTTGTAACAAAAATTGCTCCAATCAGTAAGAGTTATCTTTCTTTATCATAAAATATTGAAGGTTTTACATACAGTACATGATAAATTGCCACATTTTCTAAATTTTCAGAAAAGGTTTTCTGTTTTTAAATTTGGATAAAATAATAGTAAATTGGATTCATATGTTTTAGAAATGCTAAGAATGTAAACCAAAGCATTTTGTTACACAAGAAAGGGATCAAATGAATGATTTTCCAGTAATTGGTGTGATCATAATATAATTATGGACTTTAATCTAGTCTTGAATAAAATGTAATATTGTTGGGTTTTATTTAAATTTTATTTTCCCCATATCTGCTCTCTCAGAAAAAAAATCTTATACAATTTTAGACATTTGAAATGTTAATAGTTTCAAATAGTGCTGAGTTCAGACTTTTCAATTGTCTTAGTCATTTTTTCCCCAATTACAATACATTAATTTTACCTTTGTGAACCAGCTATGAAGAGAGAAATAAAATTTTTCTAACAAAAGATTCTCTGGCCTAAAACATCAAACCATTGTGTGTCTGTGTGTGTGTGGGGGGGGGGGGGGGGGGCATAAATATTGCCTCATAAAAAATTAATCAATGTGATTAGTTTCTTGTAATTTTTTGTAAGTTTTCTATATTTATTTTGCCCTTATGCCTTGGGCTTAGATCGTTCCGTTCAAATTTCAATTTTCTATGTGTGAATTAAAATAAATGTCGCGTCCAACATAAATTGGGACCCAGGCACCACCCCCTTGTTGCTACAAGCTTTGATAAGAAACAAAGTGAGATTATTTTCTACAGAAGTTATCTCTCTTATCAGAGAGACATTTTATGAATAGTACGCAGCGTGTCCATGTATTAAATATCTTGCATAAAATTTAATTATTATAATTTTCAATAACATTTTCCATATTAAAATTCATATCTTTTATTCTATTGAAATTTCGGCATGCCCAACAGTTTTACTTACCATATTTAAATTTATCATTAGCGTTTCTGAACGAATAAGGGATCATACTTTGAGTATTATGAGGTGATCATTGTGGTCGGAGAGTGATCAAATCAAAATTGATTTTAGTAGTGTAACTACAGACGAACACACTGGAAAATGTAAATATATCGGTACGAAATACAATGGAATACTAGTAGATGTTTATGCCCTAGCTGAAAGCACTGACTGGTTTCGAAATAAGACTGACCTTCGAAACATAAATCTGAGGTAAAGGTTTTTTTGTAAGTGAACATGAGAGTCGGTGGTTAAAAATTCATACTTTGAACCAAACTTGATTTATAGATGTTATACGAAAAACAAGAGTTAAAAGATCGGTTAGTATAAACGTTTTGATGTACTTGTATTTACTTTTGACAGAATTTGACCTTAAAAATAATAGATGGATGTTTAAAATTTGGACGTCTCTATGTTATATTCAAGTTAAAATGGTCACAACTGAGATGCCTCAGACATATGATTTATCTGGAATCGTTTAGTTTGCTTTTAAGAGGTTGTTATATATGTTGCTTTTAAGAGGTTGTTATATATGTGATTTTTCTATACTCTTTTAAGTGCCGATATATCTAATGAAGCTTGAAAAAGAAATCCGTCAATTTGACTGCATTCCATCATATTTTTGACATAGAACATACAACATTACACAACATGGTTATGATAGCTAATGTAAACAACATTTATTACACAACTTGCGGTCGTGAGAGTGCAAAACCAAGCTAAATTTTATTAAGCTTCATGTGTTTGAAATTGATAGTCTTAGAATATTGGTTAGACTTGCTCAAATCTCTGTTTAATAATCAAGATTCTCTTTAATACTTTTTAATGATTCCAAACAGATAAAATCATGATAAGCACTGTGCAGGGTGTACAAGTATCTATTATATTTGATGACATGTTTTAAAAAGATGATATAAAGCAATAATTTTCTGAAACACATAGGGATTGTAGCAAAATAACAAATAAATATATAGAATGGAACATAAAAAATAATAACATAGATACTCGAGCAAGTCTAAATGTTGGTATTAGTAAATATAATTTCAAATTGTTAGAATAATGTATCTTAAAAAGTAAATCAAAATTAAAATATACATGAACAGAAAATGTTGTACATCACTCTTAAAACAATTACGTGGTTTATCCTTCACCAAATTACGACAACTTCACATAATAATGTACACCAATTTGGACTTGATCATAGTTTAGATCTTGTCCCTTTTAGATACCTAAATGCCACATTGAATGCCTACATTTGTCATTACTCTAAAGGTAGTCTTGTGCTTTTCGCAAAGTTA
This sequence comes from Magallana nippona, assembly GCA_033439105.1. NCBI lineage: Eukaryota > Metazoa > Mollusca > Bivalvia > Ostreida > Ostreidae > Magallana > Magallana nippona. The sequence continues at coordinate 39,712,247 of CM065921.1, read as the reverse complement.
CTAATACGTCTACAAATCATCAATATATGGCATTTTTTAAAACATTATTGCAAGAACCTCTGTAAAAAATATATCCATGCAACAAAGAAATCAACCATAAAATTTAAAACAAAGTGTCATAAAACTATTTTTTCCATCATTTAACTTCATTGGTTTCGATGTTGTCAATTTTAAAAGCTTCAGTTTGTAGTTTATCTTGAGAATCACTAGTTTCTACTGTCAAGTTTCCGGGGTCTTTAAACTCTGGAGGCGGTGGGGGTAGATTATTAATAACTCCATTTGAATCTTTCGGAGTCTCAGCATCCCCACTTGTTGGTTGAGGAGGAAGGTTATCAGTTATTTCCTCTGAACCGTTTGGACTGTCCTCGCCAACTTTCGTTGGTTGAGGGGAAAGGTTTTCATTTATTTCCTTTGAATCTTGCAGAGTATCGTGAGCCCCTTTCGCTGGTAGAGGGGGTAGGTTGGACGACACCTCCTCTGAATGTTTTGGAACGTCGTTAACGCTAGCCCTTTTTTGTGGAAAAGGGGGTAGGCCTCCAGTTACCCCCAGAGAATCTTTTGCAGTTGAATTGGTATCATGTGCTTCTTTCATGCCAGATTTTCTGCTACCTGTTTCTTGGCTTGTCGTCTGATTGCCTGAAGATACGCATTTGTTATCCTTGTTCCTAGTAACTGCTTCTTCATCGTTGTTATGAGGATCATTTGGCTTCTCGGTGCTATTTCTATTCAGCTCCTCGTTGTGGGGTTCAGACCCATGCGTCTCGATAAGGACCGTGTATCGGTCTGGGGAACTGAGCCCCTCCTTTATCATCTGTAACATGCTCAGGCGTTGTTTGTTTTCCTCCTCTCGGGTGAACGTTTCTAGTCTCACGTTGTCTCCTTGTTCATTGTCTCCCACTGTTGCACACCGAGGCCGAAACAGGTCATCGTGTCTCACTGGTTCCCTCGTCTGATAAAAAGAAAAGACATTTAGAAGGCGTGAGTTTATTAAAACTAATTATGGTGGTGGAAACTAGGCGCATTAATTTGGTTAGAATTATTGCTAATAATTGCTGAATTATATTAATATACTTATATTCTTAGCTAAAACTCTTTGTAGCATAACTTTTTTTCTCTTCTTTAATTTGTTTGACCATTTATTTATATGACGCATTATATGAAAAACTCTCCTCGCAATTGAAACATAAATATCGTTTACATTTGCCAGGCATTGCTTCAGAAACTGAAAGTAGAAAATGTCAACAAAATAACGAACGACTTATCACGACTGAGGCGATATTGATCATATACAAAGGGAAAGTTTATATGTCTACAGAGAGATTTCAACCAACGCCACAGTGGCAGTTTGTATAATTTGCCTCAAACTAGGTCTTGTTCAGATACAAAGCACGGTTAGAATTCTTCATTAATTATATATAGTGTCATAGCTTACTGCGACAAGTTAAACAAAGCTCTATATATATGCGAGTTTCTAGATCTAATTGTTTGCTAAATCATACTTTTATTGCAACATGTACAATGTATGTATTTTATTACGAATTAAGTTTGTTGACGACGTAGCTGAATTAAGTTTATGTCCTGCGCGTTGCAAGATTAATTACTATCATTGAATATAATTATAAGCATGCAACTTGCCATGAAAGGACTTCCCACGTCTATCTCAAACTCCTCAAATGGAGATCTAGACTTTTTCTTTCTAAAAGAAAGAATGTAATCGTGATTCAAAGAACAGAACTATTTCATTAATTAGATAAGATAAAAAAAAATAAAATGTAAAATGATCATTTAAAACTTTTAAAGAGCCAAATTCTAACTTTTAAATTAATTTTTTTAAGGCACGAAAGTTTAAACAATGTATAACTATCAATTTAAAAGTGTAAGTTGTATTTGATTCTACAAACAATCCCATAATATTTCAATGATGTGTCCCTTACAAATAATTACAAAGTACTGGTGATGAGAAAATAGCAAAAATCTCTTCATAAACACATCATCATAATTTTTCTATGATTTAACATTACTTAACGAATTATATCATATCATATCAATATAGTACATGTTTAAACAATAAATTGAAAGAATGGTCAAACCAAAAACAACCCCAACAATACAGAGTGGTAGTTTACCGTTTCTTAATGCATACAATGGCGATGATCAGCAAAACAAGAACAAGAACAGACGCAAGAGCAATAACACCAATAAACAGATAAAACTTCTGCTCCTCCAAGTCTGAAAAAGATACCATGTTAATGTTGAACTGTAAATTATTATTCCAATACAAACTTTGAATAAGACATTGCTAGGGCTCAATCCCCCTAATAATTTCCTTGAAGACACGTTGCCATAGTTAGTTTGGCGTACCAGTAGACAACAACAAAACACTCCATGGAGATGGGGAGAGGGCAAACAAGGTTCATCTTTTTTTACTTTGTAAACATGTCCATAAAGCTCTATGCAGAATATTTCCACTTTTTATTAGAGTAAAAACCATATTATTAAACCACTGTTTGTTTTCTTAAGCATATTTTCATAAATAAATATAGGTCAGGTTAGAAAAAATTATTTTTTTTCCGTTCTAAAAGATTAAACACCCTGGGACAATTCACATGAACATGAGTTTTAAAGTTCATCACCAGGTTGTGTACATATTCAAGAACAAAGGAAAATTTTACTTTAAGACATGTCTATTTCAATTTCCAAATCTGGCACCTACCAGAAATTTGTCCATTAAGGTCTTTTATTTTGTCTTGAAATGTACTTAATGTCGTTCCCGTGCTGGGCTTTTCCGTGGATGTGCTCGAAACGGTTTGATCTGAAAAATGACATCATTTATCAATATAAATGAATGCAATTAATGTTAAAAAAATAAGTTTTTTCTGAGAACAATGTGATCATCTGAGAGCCAAAAGAAAAAGAAGATTTTTGAGGATCAATTTGATATTTAAAGTACGCTTGGAACCTAAAGGTTTTTGTTACCATGGCTATGGGACTTTGCTAAAAGCGTAACTGGTAGTTTTATATATAGTATTCAAAACAAAATTGTTGCTGACATTTGTTTTGTTTATGGTTGAAACGACCCTGTTTACATTAAAATATTTAGCTTAGAATTATATACTTAGATTTATGGAATTTTACTACAAGGACAGTGAATATCGGTCTAGATAGCTTAATAGTGGACCACCTGACAATGTTCGAATTCGGTCAAACTATTTATTGTCAAAATTTCTATTTATTTATATTTTGTCAACCCCATTGATAACCTTCCAGGAGTAGAAACTTTATATTTCTTCCTCAAGGGCCCTAGAACGGACACGACCACTTCGATCGCCGGATTGACATTTTCATTGGAAGTTAATTGACTTCTTCACTAAACAGCATTTACGTTTTTGGCTCACCTGTAAGTGACGATGTAGACAAGTACGTACTAGTAGGTATAGATGCACTTGTGGACATCGATGTACGTTTTCCTGATGTTGAAGGCATATGCGAGGAAGGCGTGCTACTTGTAGAAGACGAAGAAGTCGAAGACAATAGAGAAGATGTCGACATGCTAGTGGAACTTGATGTGTGCAAGAAAGGAGTGGTTGTCCTTGAGGAACTTGCAGAGGACAAGGTGGTTGGTGATATTGTAGAAGTTGAAGAAGTGTCGACTGGTGAAGAATTAGATAGTGTGTTAGTGCTAGTCAGAGGGGAAGACAAAGAGGAAGGCTGTGTTGTGCTAACCTTTGTTGTTGCTACTGAAGGGATGTGTACAGAAGATTTTAACAATTTTTAAGCAATTTTTAGTGTGTGTTTACAATGCTTAAATATAATTAATAAATACACAGGAGACATTCAAAGATACTATATGCGAGTTGCATTGCATGCATGTCAAATTCAAACAATGAGATTTCAAAGATTGTATTTTGTTAAGAATCAAAGAAAATTTGCGTTTTTAGTAGGAAAAAGTCAGGAGAAAAAGGAAGGAAATTATTTACGTAATATAAACGGTCAAAGTAAAGTGCATACTGTTGAGTATATAATTGTTATACAATAAATGACCTATTTTGAGTTGATATGAAAGTCATCATTCAAAAAATTAAATTCGTGACTGTGTACAACATCTTATGATTAAATTGGTGGAAACTCATTAAAACTTGCACAGTATGAGTGCATGTTTACCCTGTGTGGTAGAAGTTGTTGTGGTTGTTGGGGGGACCGTTGTTGTTAATGCATACGATGTAGTGGAAGCCATTTCTGTTCTGATCGAAGAGATAGAAGTGATCGTGCCGACCATTGGTGCAGCTGTAGTGCTGATGGTCGAGGTGCTGGTGGGTTCCATTGTGGTTGTTTCAGACTCAGATGCCTCTGATGACCTAAGATCTGTATGGGTTATGTTGGCTTGGATTGTTTCTGTAGTACTGTATTCTTGCACTGTCGACTCAGTTGATGGTATTGTCTCAGATACACTGGCCATGGAGTTCATTGTCGTCGAAGTGAAGGTATCCGTAGCTGTTGATATTGTTGTGTCCGCCCTCACCATCAGGGAGAGAAGACACGGAAACATCAAAAGTAGACACGCCATTATTTACCTGCCAAAAGGGATGAATAAAATATTTCTGTAGCTTGTGAACATATATAATATGTATCATATTTTAGATAGGTAAGGTACTTTTTAGTGAAGTAATGCACGAGCTTCCTTATTCTTCATTGGCTCAGTATTTGTTTTTTAATAGACTTCCTGCTGAACACTTTCCACCTCATAGCGTAGCAATTAAGGTGATAAAATATGAGTACACTTCAGATTTAACTATATGTGTACATGCAATATACTTTTAAACCTATTTGTAATTAGTAGAAGCTTAAGTGGTTGCACTGTATTATACAGAAAATTCACATGGACTTTGAATCTTGGTAGGTGTAACTGTGTCTATCATGATTACGAGGGTCAATCAAAAGTTTTGTATCCTATTAAAAATAAAATTATGAATCATCCAAAACAATATTATTAGTAAATTGAATTCTTTATATGCCTTACTATCTGTGTAGAAAATGACTTCCTTGTGTTTTTTATGTGCAATTTATGTAAGATGATGATTTAAAACGCACTACAATTTAAATTCTGTTGTTTTAAAATGGAAAAAAAGGAATGACATAACAATGTACGTAAAAATTACAGCTTGTGCGAAGCTTACAAACCAGCAAGCGAATCATAAAATTAAATACTCTATAAAACGGCGACCAACACAATTTAAGATTAAGATGGCACCGGAAGTGCTTAAGATGTCGCACGTGGTCAGCATCAAGCCCTTATAAATACTAAAAATAAGATGATTATAAGAAAGGAAATTTTTTTGTTTAAATCTAGCTTGTGAAATGGGAATAATATCAAAGGAGGTGTTTTATAATTTGTTTAATTTGGAAATAGAAATTTAAATTCCGCTCAATAGATAACATATTTAATTGACGAGTAACATAAAATTAACCATTTTCCAAGTGCCACAAATATTACTATTCATAATCAGGTAAAAATTGAAAATATTTAGTATCCACTAAAGTCTTATGTAAGGAGAAAAGTAGTGACATAATTTTATGCAACAAATAGAATTGAAAGATAAAGAATTAATGATTACAAAAAATGGAAAACATCCAGAAAATGTCAAAGGCTCTCTGTGAACAATGAACTTTTGACTATAGGTGTTTCTATGTTTTAATAGATACAGGAATTAATTTGTTTTTCAATTGTCCATTCCGCAAAACATAAACATCGCTGGTTATACAAATACAAACTGTTAGAAAAAAAGCCCCAAATGCCAAGTCCTCTCTCGTGCATCAGAATGCCCTAGTAAATAAGCAATTTAACCAAAATTAGTCACCAATATGCGCAATAAAGAAGGAGACATTGCATTCCACACCCTGTTCACTTTCCACCTTTTACAGCTTTTCTGTTTCTTAAATTTTAAAACACATTCTTTAAAATACACAAAATAAGCTCTAGATCATCAGTTGGATAAGCAATTTTTTAGTTTATGGAGAGTTGGTCGAAAGAGGGGCACAGCACGATGTTACAATTGTAGATCAATCATCTGTTGTATCAACAATTTATTAGTCCTCATATGCATAAATGGTTTATCCAAAGAAGAGTTCAAAGAAGAGTATCGTTGAAAGTCCTAATTATTCTACTACTACGAAAAGAAACAACCACAGTTTATCATTTTGTACTGTGTAATTTAATTGATTGTGTTGGTTTTCTTCATATCGATATCATGTGCTGAGTAGTCTTGCTAATAGTGACTGACCTGAGTGAATCAGATACGTATGTTCATTTACATGCACATTCAGTCCAAATGATTTTGAAAGCATACACCCTTAACTATAATCTATTTGTTTGTCATTCTAAATTTAACGATTAGCTATGCCAATATTTAGATATATAGACTACAAAGTCGACTGTGAATATATCCATATTTATGGATTGATCTCATAAAAGGACTGTATTTTGGTATTAGAGAACAAATCATTTTAAATAAATGTATAGTTACTAGTATCAGATCTAATATTTCTGCAAAAACTATTAAGGCGTGACTGTCGTGGCCATTTGATAGTATATGTTTCTAACTCAGGTAAAAACTGCTTTACTGATGTTTAACTAAGTAGGAAATGATATAGTAAAAAGCATCAGATTATGGAAGTGAATTTTATAGCAGCAAAATTTTACTTGAAATTAGATAGGAAATACATGTAATTGCATGGAACAGTTGTTCTTAATGAAATGATCAACATCTTTAATTTGAGAATTTGTCTAGTATTTATTTTATTTGGTTTCTTTTTTAGTTTTATATTAATTTCAATGCCAAAGGATGCATATAGCTCACAAAGGCTATGTTTGATATTAATTGTGTGAATAAATCTGTAATTAATTTCTGCCATCTTTGTGATATTGTTCTTCAGCTGTTTTACTTTTTTCATTTTGATCTGGTATCTTTAAACCGGATGAAGAGTTTCACATCTTATTCTTAACTTCACACTCAAGAACTCGATTTAAATTGTGATAGGTGAATCCATTTTGGACCTGACCTGACCTTAATATGGTATCTCAGTTTTTAAGATATCACTAGGTCAAATGATCCACAATTTTCTTTTTATGCGCCAAAAAGTTCCTGTATATTTTCATGGTTATTGTTTTGTCTCAAACGTGCCTCAATATGTCAGTTAAGGACGATTATGTCATATTATTGTAAATACATGCATTAATTCATTTTATAATTTTAACATTGAGGACATAATTATGAAAATTTTCTTTCCTCGTATCTGTTTGTCAAATGATACTAACAGTATACACGCGGTATGAACGATGCTTATCAAAAGGTATACATAAGAGTTTATCTACAATCGTTAGTTATTGTGACTCTTAGCTCAAGCAAAGTTATTTGGTGATAAATGAAACGCCTTTTCGATCCCTTCTTAAAATAAATAAACATTTGTAAAGAACTCGTTGACAATCTTTACCACTATTGGGCAGCTTTACTTAGATTTTGAGAGAAAAGGACAGGAAACGATCTCTCATTGGCCTGGGTTTTCATTTGAAGTAAACACATAGTGATAAAACACATTTTTATGACATCTCATCTTAGGTATTCACAACTGGCTTCCTTGACCACACTTAATTCTTCCTCCCCTTTATCACTCGACCTTTCTGCCGCCTTTGACAAACACTAGTTCTTCTTTTAAGGTCAGACGACACGTTCCTCAATTTTATATAACTTTTTCCAAGAATTTGTTATTGATTTACTACTTCTTTGACAAGCTTTCTTGCAAAACATTAGGGTACCTTACCATGCATTTGTACAAGATACTAGAGTATGCAATTCCCTATATAATCTTATTGAAAATACACTTGAATTGCTGATATAATCATTGTTGGCAAAAATATATATATATATATTTAAAATTTCAATCATTTTAAAAATGATAATGAATAACAATAATTTTAGTTCGTATATTATCAGGCTGTTGAAAATTTGAAAAATAATTATTATTTTTCGAGGAACGTGTTGTCTGACCTTAAATGCTAAACAGTGCGTTATGATTAAACAATGGGTATTTAAATCAATACATTAATATGACGTTTTGTAAATTAGGATGGTGTTCTTTCTCCTAGCGCACATTTTTTTTAAATTGACAATTTTGCTATTTAGAGAAGGTTTTTTTTTTTTTTTTTTTTTTTTTTTTTTTTATCTTTGGACATATTATAAAGCCTAACTGTTTGTTAGCTATTAATAACACACAATTCCTTCTGTGTTAGACAAATTATCAAAGCTCTATAGTATAATTTCTAGTACATATTCTATTCCTATGATTAACATAATGCTTAAAATTGGCATTTGTTGAATGGTTTACGAATGTAAACAAACTTTTTTGAGCTTTTCTGACCGTATAATCTTCATACAAAGTTTATTAAAAGAACAATATAATCGACAGACAGTTATCAATATTCCATCTTTTTAATAGACAACATAATTTCTTTCACTGTCACCATCACGTTTTTAGATTATATATCAAGTCACTAAAACACTGCTCACGTAAGAAACACGATTCCACGATTTCTCAGTATTAAAATAGAATCGCTCAATTGATGTAAGAGAATTTGTATGGCCAAGAGATTTTGATACAAAATTATAGCATTGACTGCCATTCTTGGATTTCTAACTTTATATTCTCGACCTACAGCATTATGATTATCACTTGCAAGTATTTCACACAAGCCGCATTTGATATCAACCATATTGTCATCTATTGTCACTTAGAGGAACATGCAATATTAAAGCTGTACTGTGTGTTTTTTACCCATCGATGACCTACATTTTACATGATGGTATAAAAAACCAAACATGTAACATGGTAATTTATAGTAATAGAAACAATCCTACTGATATAATAATTCTTAATTTTTTATAAACAGATTTTTCACTGTAAAATGCCGATTCTAAATATTATTAAATTGAAGTTAGAGTATACATACGTGTCTAGTCTGTCTTATTGTTTCCGCCTCTATAAGTAATTTTCTTCCTGTTGCTTGTTAATATATCCATTGTATTCTAACACTGCATTCAGAACTTTCATAAGTCTGTATAGTACTGGGGGCTCTTATTGTTTACGATTTGTTCATAAGGAAGTGAGATTTAGTTTTACTGGGACATGTATTAGTAGCTCATGTTTTAGACAACAGGTAAATATCTCTCTCTCTCTCTCTCTCTCTCTCTCTCTCTCTCTCTCTCTCTCTCTCTGAATTCAATGTTTATACGATTTTAACGTGTGTATATATATATATATATATATATATATATATATATATATATATATATATATATATATATATATATATATATATATATATATATATATATATATATATACATTTATTTAATTACAGAGTGAGTTGAATAAGATTAACTTTTCACCTCATTGAATGTTATGTGATGTTTCAGAATATACAAATATCAATCAGTCGAAAAGAAAAAGGAAATTGCCTCTTACTAAAGACTCAAACACTTGACGACTAACCGATCATGAAACTAGACAACTACCAGGACACTAATATGACATGACGGAAAAACATGATCTCTTCCGTTCCTCCTTTAATACAGATTTAGTGACTCAGTTTTTTGTATGGTTATTATAATACTGAGTAAATCCTGGTATTGTTAATTAGTATAGATTATAAGTTATGTATTAAAACCTTCCACCTACGTATAAGACGATTACGTGTATTGTATCTAATCTGCACAGTTTATCTCTCTACCTAGTAGACTCTTGTAATATTACAGTTTACATAAGCGAAAGCAATGATGATAAGAAATTACTTTCTATTATACATTGTATTAATTTACATGTACTTTGTGATGGTCTATCTACTTTTTTTTATGAACAAATCTTTATATTTCACATTTCTTATTAAACGCGTTTTACATTGTTCCTTTACTAAAAAGAGACCGTGGCCATTTTTAGACTTAATCAATGTCCTTTCGACAAAGAGTAAATTATGAAGATATAGGAAACTATTCGAATTATTCATATTTGGATATTTTACTAGAAAAAGACGTTAATGGTAACCTAACAGCAAAACTATATGATAAACGTGATGATTTTAATTTTTCCATCGTCAACTTCCTTTACTTATATAGCAATATACACCATCACCTGCTTATGGGGTTTATTTCTCTCAGCTTATTCGTTATGTAAGATCATGCTCTACATACGAACAATTTCTTAAACGAGGCAAACTAGTAACGAACAAGGTGTTGGAACAACAATATCAAGAACTTCGATTAAAATCATCTTTACGCAAGTTCTATGGTCGATACAATGACCTTGTCAGTAAGTATAATATTTCATTGAGACACATGCTGACTGAAGTTTTTAATACTTGTGAGACAATTATTTATACATCGGACTGACTACAGTTTCTTCCGTTTTTCATGATCTTGACAATGAGCATATGGCGGGTGCGACCGGTCGGTAAGGGATGCTTACTCCTTCTAGGCACCTGATTCCACCTCTAACTTTTTAGAGGCACGTGTTGCTCTGCTTTGAATTTGTATTTCTCTATATGGATTTTTGAGATGGTTGACAGTTTGTTATTGTCATTTTCATATTTCATGTTTTATATAAAACATTTGGATCTTTGATTTTATTCTCCAATACATAGTCTATGACCAAAACTATAAATTAATAATTATTTATTTTTTAAGGCAGATCTATATGGTATTTTGTGTACCATTCATCCTTCTTCAGTGATGAAATATTTTATCTCAAGCAATGTGTAACACGCCCTTCTGCCAAGTGATGTGCATAAATCTTTCCTTATAGTATGGACTGTACTTTTCATGAATTTGAGTAAGAAAATAAAGATAAAAGCAAACTGCGCCTAAGCATGCTCTCTTTTAAAAAAAAGGTGGACGACATATCTAATATTGGTCTGATATTCATTCATATCAACTTATGAATGCCATATTTGAACATAAATCGAATGAAAATTCTAATACAAAATTCTGCACAAGTTTTTTTTTAATACAAATACGATATTTGATAAACAACCTTTATTGCGTCATAAGATAAGCGAGTTTTCTCTTCAGTTTAAGTGATTGTGACTAAATATTGAGATTCCATGTTCGTAACAATTACTCATTTTGATGCGCAATATTTATGCGCAAAGCGAATAAAGCTCGCCACCTTTAAAAAGCATATAAATGTCTTGATAGAAATGTTTTTATCAGTATCAAAACTGTTAAAGTCAAGAAAGTAAAGAAAATATCACATTCTTAAAAAGGTTTTTTTTTCATATAAACACATATAAATAAACAATCCTGAACAATAAAGAAAATTACTCACACATAATATTTCAAGGTCAACTATGATAAAACCGCGGGTTTTTGTAACAAGGATGTAAATATGTGGCCAATAAGATTTAATATGGGAATTTCGGTAGAGTACATTTCAACAAATCAACATACAAATGATAAAACAGCCACTGATCTCTCAAGATTTAAGCTGTTTGCTGACATTTGAAAGTTTTTCTGAATCTGAAGTGTCATGAGTTTAAATAATATATAGTTGGAATTATATGAAAAACGAACCAATTAGAGTGCCAAGATGTTAATGCTGATTTGTTAAATAAAATATAATATGATTGTATGGATTCATTGCTGATTATTCAGGCTTCTTAATAAATTTCAATCAGTTCGTCAATAAAAGGATTTCTCTCTTAAATTGAAGTTTCACTCTCGTAAGTTTATCATCATAACACATAATCTTCTATACTCACGTCTATCGTCACGCTAGACTCTCTTAGACTCCAAAGTGGTGTCAGTTACAACAATATATGAGGTGAGCTTATATGAGTAATGAATCAGTAACAGCGTACCTGTATATTTTTCAGCGCAAAAATGTCAATTGTGATTTGTTAAATGAAATACAATAGAGAGGTTTAGCAAACCAATGTGTACGCGTACGTGTACGTGTAGAAAGTAAAATATGTGCATTACGTCATCAGATTGTGTAATGACGAATTTCTAAATGTATGTACCCGAATAAACATACGTGTGAATTGTAAAGTACCCGTAAGGTCGAACTTGTAGCTTCTGTTCCATGTTGGCTATTTATTTTAACAAATATGCGTATTTCTCTTAAGGCTGAGTATTTACTGCGAATACCGATACCAACAAACATAAAATGTTATTTAAATTCAATATGTAATTGGAGTATTAATACATGTATCTCTTCCTCCAAAACATACGATGGCTCTTTTATTTTATTCATCTGGTATAAATAAAAATATATATATATAAAAATGATGTTCAATAAAATTAACACATGCAATTCTCAATTTTCGATTGTAACTAAAAATTATCAGATTAGTAGGAGAGAATATTTAAAATTACATTTAAAACATTTACAAGTACAAGTACACGTTATAACTGCTAAACAAGAGAGGTTATGTGAACTGGTACGTATAGTTCTAACGTGTAACTTACACGTACCAGTACGCGTACCCGTTGGTCTGCTAAACCTCTATAATATGTTTGAATAGACTAAATGTTGACCCATCCAACCTCCTTAAAAATGTCAGTCATGTCGTAGTTAAATGGCCGTCTTTTTAAACTGAAGATTTTACAATCTTTGATTTCATAAATGTAATCACAACACAGATCTATCTTCTATATTTCTGTCTATTGTTATGCTACATGTAGCACTACTCCTTTCGGAGTTTTCCGCGCCGCTTGCTGGTTTGAAAGTTTTCGCAGACATATGGGTATGGTCATTTTCTCCGAGAGTAGCTGTGCTCGCCCTGAATATGTTGTCTGTAAGACCGAAGAAAGGACCCCGTCTCTGAAGATTAAAGATATATTTTACAGTATTGTGTTCTTTGGTGTAGGTTTTAATTCAAGTAATCAAGTGCGTTATTTTCAAATATCCGACAACTAACCTCATTTTCTCGTTTTTTAATGTCAATTTTCTTCATATCTATATCCTCAAATGGTGATTTTGCAGGGCGCAATCTTTAAAATAAAAAGTGAAAGAGTGAAAGACATTTCAAACATTTCTCATTGTATCAACACATTCGACCCCTTTATTCTTTAATAGGAATACTGTACATTTACGTCTTATTAAAAGCAAATCATATGAGTAAACTGTTTCATAAAATATTCAGCTTTTTAGAAAATAAATCCCCAAACTTAAAATTGATATGAGATAGAAGTAGCAATTGCAAGTGCATTGTTGAAATATTTGTCTTAAAACTCCTGAGTATTCAATGAATATAAAATTTAGAGGAACGATTTAATACAAACCTTAGTCGAATGTAATAAATGGCACACAATACCAGAATAGTCAATAACAACAGACTTAATACGACCACTGCCGCTGTCAAAGAGGATACCTGGTCATCCAAGTCTGGAGGTAATCATTATTTTGTTATCTTAAGTTTATAATGAACACAGTATCGTTAGCACAATAGAAAATTATCTAAGCACATTGATATTAACATTGAAAAAAAACTAAATGAAACTATAAAGACTTACCCGATACATTTGAATTCAGATGATTTATTTCATTCACATAGTGATTAGCTATTTTCAAGGTCGAAGTGCTTCGAGGCGTCATATGTGTAGTAGCTGTTTTTGTTGACGATGACGTTATTGTTGTTCGTAGTGGTGTTGGAGGTATTGTTTTTGTTGTACTTGGTGTTGTTGTCGTACTTAATGTTGTAGTTATAGGCGATGATGTTGTTATCGGTGTTGTTGTAGTTATCGGTGTTGTTGTAGTTATAGGCGATGATGTTGTTATCGGTGTTGTTGTAGTTATCGGTGTTGTTGTAGTACTTGGTGTTGTCGTTGTACTTGGTTTTGTTGTAGTACTTGGTGTTGTCGTTGTACTTGGTTTTGTTGTAGTACTTGGTGTTGTCGTAGTACTTGGTTTTGTTGTAGTACTTGGTGTTGTCGTTGTATTTGGTGTTGTCATAGTTCTTTGGGTTGTTGTACTAATTGGTGTTGTCATAGTTCTTGGAATTGTTGTAGTAATTGGTGTTGTTGTACTTTGTGTTGTTGTAGTAATCGGTGTTGTAGTTGTCGTTGTAAATGGTATTGTTGTAGTTCTTTGTGTTGATATTGTTGTTATTATTGTTGTTGTTGATGATGATGATGATGATGATGATGATGATGATTGTGCTTGATTAGTAAACGTTGTTGCTGTATTTTCAGAAACTGATGGTTTTTCAGTGCTGTATAGTTCATTGTCGTCTGCTATATCAAAATCAGTTATAAATTTGATCGCCCCTGACCCAACAGTGGAATTAAACGTCGAAACGTCTTGTCCTGATGTGAAAGGTGTTTTTGTAGGTGAAGTTTCATCGACCTCATGCATCGTCGTTATTTCTGGGTCTTTTGTTGAATTTGTTGTTGGAATATTTATAACGATGTCGTTTGTCGTATCTCTATTGTCCAGTGGTGGCATTGCGGATAACGTGGTTTCAGAGTAAGACGATGTAATCAGAGAGACTAGAAGAAGAAATAAAGGTAAAATTAGTATTTTCTTGGCCAGAACATACGCTTGATTTCACGTTCGCAATAATATTCACACAATGTACATTGATATCTGAATACATTTGAGTAATGATTTTCTTATGAAATATTGTTTTTTAGATATAATATTTCAAATTTAAACACAAATTTCACTTTATTTGTTTGTAAATAACTTTACACTTATCAAAAATCTTAAAAAACAATAGACATAAATATATTTCGAATTCATTTTTGAAAAAAAATTGGTCAGACATATTCATTAGAATAATGTTATTTTCAATTAGGTCGTATCAAACATACATGTATATTAAATAATCATTTTTTCCTATACGTTTTCTATAAATGTTGAAACACAATACGCTTAAAAGTATTATTTAGTATTACATTGTTTACCTAAAACTGTCAAAATGATGATTTTCTTGGTACCTCCCATTATCCAGAAGCTAAAAATAAAGCAAACACCCATTACATCATATACTAATAGCGGTTGAGGAAGGACGTCCTCCATGATAAAGAATAACAGACAGGGAAGAGTTTTACAACTCAAATCTGGCTTTAAATCTGTCTATTATAGACAAGAACACTTTCTAACGAAGTCAGTGGTAGAGGAAACCTGTATTTCAATATGGACTTCGTTAAACGGAAAAAAAATGTCATAGTTGATAATCTCAGAGTTAGTGTAAGGTCATAGGATTGATGTGCCATTTTGCAAAACATAGTAACATATGTAACTATGTACATATTATGTGTAAATGGATGAATACTGATATGAATTGTAGAACAACAATGATAGTGACTTTTCTATCATGTAACTTTTCTGTTAATTTGATGTTTTTCCATTTCAACTACTTGTATAATTAAGTAAAACATAGTAGTAAGATTTATACTATTAGACGTCTCTTTCCTGTTATTTTTTTACCAGTTCAATACTTGTAAATGTTTGTACACGTATCGAATAATTATAGTTCATTATTTTAGCCATGGGTACTTATGTTATACACGTTTTATGTAATGTACTATATATAATATATAAATGTATATACTGTAAATAATTTCATTTTTATGTTTTACATGCTATATACATACCAGTCATGTTTCATAGTTTTAATATTGTATGTATATTGAATGAATATTTCAACTTCGGCGATTGTAATCTTAGATACACTTTATAAAGCTCATTTTGAAACCTGATCGATATATATTTGTTTTCTTACTTTTTTACAAATCCTTCATCAAATGCATCTATAACTTTCGATCTGTATGAACCAAAAATATTAAATGCGTAATTTAACGATATAAATTTATAGCAGTTAAAGGGAATGTAGTTTGTAGTTTAGGATACGACTGTTTGTGTGTATTTCTAGATATGAATGCCTGTGCATACGAGGAGAAGGTGGGTATGTTTAGAGGGGCGTTTAATGTTTATTGCAGGTAACGTTATCAGAGTTCAAACCCAAGTTGTTTTGGAATGCATGCTCTTGTACATTACTTTTGTAACTTTTGTCTTTTAACGTCGATTGATCGGTCCCATATAGATATTTATGAGAGAGAGAGAAAGAGAGAGAGAGAGAGAGAGACAGACAGACAGACAGACAGACAGACAGACAGACAAAGATGAGAACAGTTCTTACATAGAATAATAAATATAAAAAAGACGAATTAAAATCTATTTTTTCGAAACATGATTAATATCTTATTGATTTAAGAAGGAAATATTATATCAATAAATTAAGTTAATTGAATCAATTTTATGTATTTTACCTCAGTATTTTTTGTCTGCCTCCTTCCTTCTTGTTTCTATTCGAAGATTTTTATTCTTCCGGGTTGATATATTTTCAACTCAGCTGAAGTTTTTACTTTTTGTTTTGGTCGCAGAGATAAAATTTTGTCGATCGTTATCTTTTGGATTCGGGAAGACTATCCTTTTTTTCTTATTTTAGATCCGTTTTTATGGATGTTAAGATAAACAAAGCAGGAGTAAAATTGTTTTAAATTCTCCCTTACTCAAATGACATATGAACAGATTTGATGAAAACGATTAATTTTATGTTTATACTAATAATTCACGTGTTTGAAGTACCGTATGTTGCCATATGATTTGTTGATGCTTTGTTGTTTATATTTGGTTCCTTTTCATTAGTAATTAGTTTCATCATATATGTATTTGTATTATCATGCTTTTGTTAGTTTAGGTGAAAGCTCAGTTGTTTCTTAATCATTCATCAGAAGATAAAGTCCATTGTTTTCATATACTTATCACGGGATATATTGATATCTGTAACAATGGAAAGGCCAGAAACTCGTAAAATACAAAAGGAAGTGAGCTATATACATGTATATTGTTTTCTTTCGAAATGATATAAAGCTGGGAAAATAGTGGTCTCAAAGAACTCTTTGATGCATTGATTTATAAAATTGTTGTAGAGAAAACAAATGATTGTATATTTATTACTGGTGTATTAAATCAAACTCATCCGGTGGTCCTATTTTGGTCCCCTCATAAAAACGTCCTGTGGGTATTATGTCAGCCACCCAAAATTCAGGACAGCGGCTTTGTACATGCTGCAAAATTAATTCTATCATTTGCCTTACTCCAGCCTCAATATCTAAAATTATTGCCATGTTTACCTCCACTTTGCATTTTGATTTAAAAAGACTTAAAAAGTCCTCACCCATTTGGAATTCACAAAATTCAAACACAATTTATATGAATATATTATCTTCCTCTTTAAAGTCGAATTCGTTTATTTAAAGTCTACTTTCGTTTTCACATCAAACTTTGCGAAGTGCACTCGGCACACCTCGAATGCGGCGAAGTGTTGCGAAATGCCTCCGATGTTGAACCATGTTTATGAATCTTTTAACAAAACTTGATAATATGTTGGTGTGTCCTTCACAGTCAGTCACCTCGATCTTACGTGTAGCCAGAATATATTTACCGTATTTCCTGGGCTTGTTCATTTCAACCTCTTTTCAACACTCTTTTTTAAGGGAGGTGACAATTAATATTGAGTCTTGTAAACGTTTTACAAACACCAGTTTTGTCAATAGATAAGTAAACGTTGAATTGAGAAGAATTTGGTTTTTATGAAATTGATACCAGAGTTTTTTTTAAATTCTGTCTCCAATATTACTCTTTTAAAATGTTTATCGTCTCCATTTTAAGAGTGTATATACAAATGACCCGAACAGAAAATTCAAAAGAACAGCTAAATGATTTAAAGGGACATGGTCACGATTCACTAGGAGTATATGCACATGTATTTGAAATCAAGTGAACTCTTACTATTGATCTCTTGCTTTCATAAACATTGAAACTTTCATCTTATCCCCTTATTTATTCTGATATAAGCAATTTTCTTCTCCAAATAACAGTGGGTAATTTGGATGTTTGCACTCTTCGCGAGTGTTAACGTTTTTTAGGTGAATGGTTACCTTTCATTGTCTCTAATGCAAATATTGTTGTCATATATGGTGTCAATAAAAATACCAAAAATACGTGTACATTTTTGCATTGTTTCAGATTTCGTACTTTGATTAAAAAATGACCACTAGATTACCCCTAAAAGTTAGGATCAAATTTAAATGTCGCATAAATGACGTCCAAAAGCAATGTAGCTTTCCATAAGAATGCATTTGCTGCTATGAAAAGAAATCCTGACGGTACTATTGGTCACATTTACAAATCAGATGACATGAATATTAAAATATCACCAAAATATTTTCCTTACGGTATATTCAAGCAAACTTATCTCTCCCTGATTAGCTGTACATGTAGTTTTAGTGTATGGGAAGTGCTGGTTGAACAGTGTATTGTTTGTTTCTGAAATGGAATCAGATTAAAGTTAATACTGCTGATTGATTTAAATTTAACGCTTATGCACTATCATCATAACAGTAACGATCCAAAGAGTCGGATCAGGTCGAGTTGCCAGGCGTGGAAAATTAGATATAGTTCTTCGAAGTTGACAGTAACAACGAGAAATACAAATATTTTAAAAATAAGTCAAATAAAACCCCAGAGACTTCTCAGTGTCAGTTGTGTGTTTCACAAGAGAGTTTAACATATAGTTCAGCCAAGGGTTCTCCACACCGTTGGGAACAGTTTCGCATTCAAGCCAAAACTTTAATATTCCTTAAAGATATGGAAATCTAACATGCATTTGACTTGAAATTGGCAAAAAAGAAATGCTCAATTGTGGGGGGAAATCAACTTTTCAAAAATGTATTGCTTTTCATAAAATCAAAAACTCTTTGAGCTCTGGACCTGCAGGTCATTAGATCTAAGCCATATTCTTTGGGCCTCACAGGCACACGTAAATGGCGATATAAATAGTTTCACAATGTGTTGAAATCTCCATGTTGTGACGTACTGTCATAAAAGTTAAAAGTCACAGGGTGTCGAGGACCCTTAAACAGCCATTACATGTAGCATATGAGAACATGTACAACTTGACTTATAATAAAGAGGATTTGTCTTTCAAGTAGTCATATTTTCCTGACTTTCTTCATCTTCAAATTATGATGTGATTTATTTATGTTATTGAAAATTGAACTGAACAGTGTGTAAATGTGAATATGGTAGCAGTAAAACCATACTGAATTTTGATGAGCATGCGAAAATTGGAATGAATCATAGTATTCTCTGTAGATATCAGTTCAAAACATTATAAATCTTGCTTTTGGGTTGGTTAAAGAAAGAAATACAATAGTATATGATTTTTTAAATTATTTTGCATATTACAATATGTATTTGTACAATTAGCTCTGTTTTATATCACAGTGTGCATAATGTATTTTTTAAAAAGAACGACAAGTCTTTCCTTTAATAATTTTCCTTAATGAGTTCCTCTTCCTTGATACTATTAAAAATGTCATAACTTGTTAATAATGCTCTTCTCTACATAAGTGATGAAAATGTTGTTCATAGTAACCCTTTTCACACCATTGTCTAATACTTGTATATTACGCTGTTGCACACTACACTTCCCTTGTGATATGAATAAAATACAGTTGAACGTCAATTTGAGACGATCGGAGCAATATTAATTATACAGAATTATTATTGAAAATGTCATAAGTTCTTAATAATGCTCTTCTCTACATAAGTGATGAAAATGTTGTTCATAGTAACCCTTTTCACACCATTGTCTAATACTTGTATATTACGCTGTTGCACACTACACTTCCCTTGTGATATGAATAAAATACAGTTGAACGTCAATTTGAGACGATCGGAGCAATATTTATTATACAGAATTATACACATTATAACGCACAGACATTGCAATAATTCTCATAATAATATGTACAGGTTCATAATGAAGAAAATACATATAAAACACTGAGAAATTTAATTGTCTAAGAAACTGACTATAATCTCCAGAAGACAGATGCTTTTTTCAACACGCAATTTAATCAAACTTAATTCACATTGATACGAATAAAAAGTATAGAATATAGAAAAAAAAATAATAAAATGCAAATGAAAATTTTACAATGCAATTAAAAGTTTAAATGCAAAATAGTACAATACAAACAGAATTTAATACAATTCTAATGGAAAATATTTTTTTCATTTGGAAAAAGACGATGAATTGTGGTAAGTACCATACGTCCAATACTTTTCGAGATGTTCTTATTTTCACTTTTTTCGCGATCACTTTTATATCGCAAATTATTGAATACGCAGAAATTATATCCTGTATATTGTTCTGTAAAAAACTTATATCGGAAGAAAATGGCTGACACAAATTGAAAATGTTACATATTTTCCCCAATTTCGCAAATTTTGTGACACGCCAAAAAAACCCCCGATATCCGATATTATTAGAGAAAGGAGCTCTGTGAAAAAAGATATCCTGATCGTTCACATTTACAAGGCTAAAAAGGAATGTGTGAATTTGTCGTGTGTTATTAGCAGACGATTAAAGTACATTGACTTCTTAGATAGAAAATGAGGTTTAAATCCGGACTTACACTCCACTTCATTGAGTAAGCTGAAATTTTTTAACCAAGGAAAGGTCATTATACAATGATTTTACTCTTTAATTCATTGTCTGCATTGTTTTCATAAAAACAGGGTAATTTTCAGATAAACCCAGTGAAAATTCCAGGCAACGTTGGTTCACGTTTCCTTTTTTTTCAATAAGGGGATATCAAATTATCCTATGTAACAGGCTCCTGTAAATCAAGATTGGGAAAAACTCTACATTTTGAAACATTTTTCCCATTCCTCTTTAAATATGAGGATCGTAACACACAGTGCACTTTAAAACAATACAATATCCAAGGTTTCAATAATCAATAAAGGATAAGTCTACATTATAACTTTGTTTTTGTTACTGGATAAAGTTTGAGAAAAATCATCTGTGGAAATTTTTAATGAACCAGGATCCTTTTCGATTTAAAAAAAATAACTGTTTTTTTTTTCATAAATGCTTTCTTCAGATATTTTAAAAAGTGGTACATTAATTTTATCCAGCATAATGCAAATGCATAACCGGAGTCCATGAAACTTTCTGCTACCTGCCATGGAAACCAAGGAGATTCAAGAATATTTCCCCACATGTTCATATCTTATGCAAAAAAGCACGGCATCCATGTATGATACAAATTAGAGGACCTAATTTTCTTGAAGGCATTCGGGCTTCAAAGGTGTTAACCACCTAACTAAGCAAGTTTACATTCTCCACAGAACATATTACATTACTGCTTCTTTCTTAATTAAACAATAAACAACAACATCTGCTTACATTTAGTATTTATGCGCTTTGTGAATGCTTCAAAAGCTAAATATCTAATCTGCATAGGAATATGAAATTAAAACGTCTTAAAAATAGAATGGTACGTGTTCAGGGGACAATGTCATAATAAGAAACATTTCTAATTCTATAGTAATTCTAAAAGTTAAAAAAACCACCCCAGCCTTTTTTATCCAGCAACCAGAACTGCGTTAACGAGAAGTTTTTTTGAGAAATAAAATGCCTAAATGTAATTGATGAAAACCGTCATACATGTTGTAACCGCGGGGAATTGTATAATCTAACTTATTCAGCAAAAAAAGTCAACATTATAATGATATTTTAGTTTCTGGATGAAGTACGAGAAAAAGGCATCTGTACAACTCTCTAATGAGACAGGATCCTTTTCGATCTTGTAAACTAGCTGATGTTTTAAAAATTAAATCATCAGAACTTCTACTGCCTTTTTGAAATAGTCACATCTGAAAAGAATTGTTTTTGTTTCTTCGTCAGAAAGTGAATCTACAGAAATGATATTCTTCAGATAGTTAACGAATTTATGCATCAATTTTATCCAGCATAATGAAAATGCATAGCCCAGCTTCTCGGAACTGTTCTCACCATTCCACTGAAACCAAGGAGCTTCAAGAATATTCCCCCAAGTGTTTATATTTCTTGCAAAAATGCACGGCATTTTCGTATGATACAAATTTGAGAACACGTAGTCTAATATGTCACAAACACATGCTGACAATGTTCTTGAATATATACATCCAGTTTCTCCATACACATGAAAAAACTGCAGCTTTTAAAGTATATGATGACAAATTCATGCATTTCCTTGACATTGTTATATCACTGCTAATAAGTGACTTCAGAATCTTGTAACAGTTCTTATGGTGGGCATTCATGCTGTTGATCAGCTAACGTTCCATGCTTGAAAAAGTTACAAACCAACACTTCGTATGGGCCATATGATCTGTGTGGCATGATTTTAGAATTACGTGACATCTATGTGTATAAAGTAACTCTTTAAAGTTCTTTGGAAACCCTGGCAGTTTTAGAATTGATTCTACAAAAGGATGGTCAATTGCCAACATGAGATCAACTCAAATTCTGAAACCCACAACAGGAAACATTTCCTCTTTTATTTGAATTTCTGTATTTTGTGGTAAGGTTGAGTTTTGTATGTAGTGCAGCTCCAGTTTCTTGCCTTTACAACTTTCCAAATACATAGTTCCATAAGTCAGAGGAATTTTCATTTTCACAGAGGCAGTTATACTGGCAATCTCATTTGCAATTTCTTTTCAAAAGTCTGTAACCACGAATCTTGGATTTCCAAGGAACTCTTCATTTTTTCTTTGTTCTTCACTGTCATAAAGCATCATAATTTTATACTTCTTGGGAAATTAAACACCATGTTGTAATTTGATATGAGGGTACCACACAGAGCAACCAGGCTGAAGTGATATTTTGTCGGCACCAGAAAGCTTCGCTTAAGTTAGCATAAAATCAAACTCGTCAGGTGCTCCTATTTTCGTGCCCTCATAAAAATTTCCTGTCGGTATTTTGGCAGCCACCTCAAATGCAGGAGATTTTTTTTTTCAAACGCTGTAAAATCAATTCTATCATTTTCCTTACCCCAGCGTCAATTTCCTTAGTAATTGTTCTGCTTATTTCCATTTGAAATTCACATTTTGATTTATAAGCATGCTGTAGAAGCTCCTCACCAGTATTTAGGATTCGCCTGAAAGAAGTACAAGTTATATGTACAAGTTATGTCCATTCAAACTATTAACTTCCTATTCTTTCTACTTTTATTCTTAAATCTAACTGCGTAGCAATTCGTTCCGAATAAAACATATAGAAATTTTATTTGTCGCATGGTTCCTCTATAATTACCGCAAATTTCCACTTAATTGCTCGTGGAATATCACTAATGCCTGCACGGGTTTATTTGGATGCCAAGCTTAAATTCATTAATCATTGGACAATTGCAAATTAGTGTATATTTATCCTCAAGTTGAACTTTAAGACATCCAATTTTATAGATAATATAAGGTTCAAATTGAAGATCAAGAATACGTCACAAGCCCACTTATCCCAGGTAGCAATACTCCCCTTGGCGTTCTTTCTTGTTTTCTTTGGAGTTGTGTTTGTAATCAAATCATCTTTTTCAGCAATGTACATGAAACAAAACTTTTACTCTGTCATTTTGTCTATTATTTAAAAGTCTTGAACAGAGTGAATGAATCTCAAAACAGGGTTACTGTTTATCTAATAATAGTTCGTATCAACCAAACACTAATAAGTTTAATCAATCAAACAAGAAACGAAAACCATGCGACAAAATGGTTGTTACACAGTTGCAGAGCACGCCCTTATTAAGCCGTGTAACAACCCTTATAACGGCAATGTGTAAGTCTGATATAGCGATATTGCAACTTGAAGTAATGGATTTGATTTAGGATTTATTCAGCGAATGACAGAGGAGATCGGGTTTTAACTTCATTTAGATTAGAGAGTGGTCTCAAAATACCACTGACTGGGCTCAAAATTAAAATAATTCAGGGCAATTCCACTGTTTCGGTTTCTTTGCCCTGCATTTCGCATGTCTTATATTTTAGTGTTGTACCTTGATATTTTGGATAATATTAGTTTATTAGTTCAATACTAGTTCATTTGTAAGATGGTGCTGTATTTGGCAGCGCAATAGATGACATTAAAAAGTTCAAGCCGCCACGCATTTGCTTAATCAACACCTCATTTTAAATGAATATGTTGCAACGAGTGTCCCCAGTTCTAAAAATAACGAATGTTCACAAGAAAGAACTAGTCTAAACAATGATTAACTATACACATTAAAAAGATTACGTAAATTTAAAAAAATACAAATAATGAACAAAAACAAAATTAATTAACCATAGCAAATATTTTCATATGTTCAGCTGATTGGCACGGATATGATTGGTAAACGAAACGGCGTTAACTTTAGTTCTAAGCGTCAGTTTCCTTCGATGTTCAGTGTATATCAAGACGCAGATAACCTCTATTCGGTCGTGTGCGCGCTCACATTACCACAAAACAGCTGATAATCATAACAATGTGTATAACTGTTTACTGTGGTTTGAAGTGCTTTTTCATAAAATTAATGTGATAAACCAAATAATAGCATAGACATAAAGATAGTATTTTGTCTTAAATCGGGGGAGAATGTTAAATTGTTTTTCCAAAGATATTCTAACAGAAATTTATACAAAGTGTTTTGTTCTTATTCTTTTTCAAAATATTATCCGTTATGCTCAAAGCTGTTATTTCATAAAAGATTTGCATTCAACTTTATAAGTTTGCATCATAAAACAGTTGCACCACCTCTGGCGTGGACGACGGCATTTCTTTTCAAACAATCGCATAAAACTCTAAGACTTGCATTAACAATTGCAATAACGATTCATTAAATCTATGAAAAATGAAAAAAAAATTACTTCATTATAAGTTTAACCAGAAATTTAAGAAATTTATTAAAAATGGGAAAATACAATTCAAAATATTTGAGCTAATATTGTGTGTCGTCCCTTTGATTGTACCATTTCTTGCAATTATGAATTTTTAGGATGAATTTATTTTTTTCATGTTGACATTTCACCTCTTTCCAAGTTAATAAGCATGACAAACATGCATTTAAGGCATATGAAATTGTAAGAAAGATAACTCGTTATGTTCATTACCCCAAAAATTTCCCTGTAGCCGCAAACCTAACCTTATTATTAGATAATTTGATTGTTTCTTTCCTCTATGGTTTCTATCAACATAAATTAATTTTGTGTTACTAGTGTGTAAATCATTAAAATGAAATAATTCTTCTCACTTAACATTAACATTTTACGAAAATTTACAAGTAATTCTAAGATTACTGATCTATTCCCCAAATATCAAATTTGTAAAAAAAAAAAAAAAAAAAAAAAATTCCATTCTACCACATCATCATCTACAACTTCTTATTTATGACATAATTTCAAGAAATATTTCATCTTTTCCCTGCTTTATGTACTTGGTGATTAGGAACAGTTATTAAGAACTCTGTTATAAAGGAAATTTACAAACCATTTTAAAAAAAAGTCTTGAAATCGCTTTGCAAATAACGATTTTGCCAAAACAACAGACAGATAAACGTAGAATGCAAGAGAAATGTGTTTAAACGATACATAGTTTTTAATCTCTATCAAATGTGTCTCTAATCATCTGACCAATTTCGGAACAGAAAGCTGTCCTCAAGTCATAAACTGCACCTAGCAGGATTGAAAGTTGTCCCGACCAAGTTATAAGACCATAATTGTTCCAAAGCGAGAATGAATTTCCTAAATCTGAAAGTGCAGATTCAACATTTTTAAAATTAGCTTCATTTATATAAAAGGCACTAATTCGTATTTCGTATCTATCAAGCAAATTTTGCACGAAACAAGCAATGGCATAAATTTCACACAAGATGTTGATGAACATGTAAGTCTGACTTCACAAGAATTTACCATTACACTTAACATGAAATCCGCTGTCTTCATATTATTTGCGTGATATATAGTCGAGCGGGTCAACATTATATGATTGACATTTAATTTCCATCACAGAGAGTTCACGGAGGAGAACGGGTGGTTTGTTAAAAAGAGGTAATATCATCCACTCAGTAACAGACTGCTGTAAAAAGAAAACCACTTTCTTCAGCATAGGTTTCTTTATAAAACTGTCATATCAAAGAAAAGTATCACATTTGCGGTAAAGTATTATACAAACTAAACTTGAACATGATAACCATATTTTTTTCATGTACACTTACTGAAGAGCAGACATGTATGTATGGACTTTGTAACGTGTCACGGGGTCATTTTAATGATGTCCTACCGATCATCATAATTCAATGATTTATCTGTTTAAGGTTAAAAGGACTTCAGGAAATGAAATCATTATTTACAAAACATTTATAACACATTTGAGTCATAGCAAAATTCAAAATTTCAAAAGCAATTTTGGGGAAGACTAATAAATTAATTTAAAATATACACTGACCTCTAGCAGTTTCATGTTTCTAATTTTTTTTTACTAAAGTTTTATTTGTACCTTGAAACGGCATGTTTTCTTTCAATGTACGATATACTTTAAACCGGATCACTGGTGAGTTGATTATAGGTTGATATAAAAAGAAAACCTGATAGTTAAGTGAAATATTTAAAATGTATTCAATAAAATGAAAATCCAATTTTGAAACAAGCGCCATTTCCTTAATTTAAAATCTTTCTTATTCTCCAAAAGTATGTTCACATTGCGACATACGTATAATAACCAAATTCGAATTTCACCCAAACAGGCTAATACCCAATTGCAGTACTTGTGAAAAAACTTCAGACACCAGACCCTTGACGAAATCAATTTGCAATGCAATATATTCATAGATTTCAATTATGCGACACATTTAATGAATTTAGGACTGATTTGATGAATTTGCAACCTATTTAATGAAAACTCCAACTGCAATTATTGCCTTATCTGTTTAATGTGGTGGTGTAGAAGCTATAAATGTGCAATTTACCATGAAACAAGACATTCTTTTCAAAGTTTATATTAAATATTGTGTTAAATGAATATATTGAATATGCGTCAGAGTTTTCTCTCGTTGTTGGACAAATCAAATGCCAAGCTTCTCTGTACACATATATCAACAAAAATCTAAAGATTTTTAGTTTTTACATTATATTTTTCATTTACAAAATTTGTATTTTCTACGTTTATGAAGCTGGGTGGTACAACAATTAATTATCAGATCTACTTTGAATTTTATGACATGATTGTTAAAGCTATGAACTTATATTTGGTAAAGAAACATTAATATACATTTCAGCTTTAAATTTTGAGTATTTTCCTATAGCTTTATACAGGTCTAGAGCTCTTTTTCTAAAGGAGATCAGTACAGTATAAAAATAGCAACTTCTATCCAGGCGTCTTAATTTGATATGAAATTTTAAAAAGAATATTGTGGTGTGATTTCTTATATTTTTTTTCATACGTATTTGACATACACAATATGAACATATCCGAAAAAATTACCCAACTCTGTCTGAATCAGACGGCATTCTAAAGGTCTGAATACCAGAAATTAAAGGGGCATGATCACGATTTTGGTCAAATTTTATTTCTCTATTCTTATTATTTGCAATTTTTTAGTAATGATTTCTAATGATGAACCAGGCTTGCGAGTCTGTCGTAGAGTTTTAAGCAAGTTACAGAGTTCACAATTCTTTGTTATGTAAACAAGGTTCATGCCATGTTTTTGTTAACATTGATTCAATATACCAATGGTCAAAATTCTTTTTCAAGTTATTTATTTTTCTATCTTCTAATTTGTTTTCAATAAATAAACAGTTTATTCATTTCAGGTCCAAAACTGGAATTCTCTTTTGAAGATATCAAATATAAATAAAAACTGAAAAAAAAATTTTGACCAAAATTGTGACCGTGCCCTTTTAAAAAAGTATTCAAAATGACAGAACTATTGAACCGGAATATATGCAAATACTTAGAGTATCTAATTACGAGGAAAATGTAATAGTGTGGGAAATGTCTGACGTTAAGGAAAAATTGCGGAGATAAATCTAATGTGTCTAAATGTACTTCCCTGTATTTCTTTGTAAATGTTGGCATCGTGTATGTGTTGATAATTGGAGAAATATTGGGTTTTAAACACAGTTCCAGTTTTGAGAAAAATAATAACACCTTGTAAGATAAGTTTTCAAAGCTTAGATTTTTTTTCGAAAATACAAATTGAAGAGAGTGCTCTGATACAGGTCTCAGGAAGTTGAACGTTTAATTTGTGATTTTCTAGATATCTGTCTATATTAGTTTATGTTTGGTTTTAAATTTCTTAGCATGAGATTCCAACGTCTACTTTGATCTTTAGGTTTTCCTTTCTTATGAAACGTTTATTTGGACAAAGCATGATTTATGTGAAGTCATTAAAATGAAAATTCTATGTACCAAAACAGCAGTACAGACATAAGGTTCCTAGTAATCTGCATTCAGCTGAATAGCCAGAATTTGTTAATTCTGAGGATTGCATACCAAGCTATTAAATACATACCGTGGCTTATTTACAAAATATATCAATAAACTAGACGCGATCTCGTTGCAAGCAACGAGAGGTCTTCCGTTTGAATGCACCATAAAATAGACTACAGGGATAGTTGCTCTTTTCTATCATTAATTAACACTTTATCAAATTCCCTTTACCCATCTAAAAGAATTTCAATAGACATGTAATTATATTTGAAAAGTCGTTATTATTGTGATATTTAATCAAATAAAATTGGAAATAAGTAAAATCTGTCATTTCAAAAATAAAATCATAAATCCTAACACAATTAACGAAGAAAACATTTTCAGCACTGGGGGGGGGGGGGGGGGTGAACCTGGGTCGCCTGCACACATGTCCTCGACTATAACGACTGAGCTACGCAGACTTTCGATTTAGGACTTTCAAGCCAAAGATCTCTAGAATGCGTTGATCGATTTTAAAACATTAATAATGTAATTGAAGTGGTGCGTATGAAAACACCACAATAACAATCAAAATGAATGTGCCTTCAGCTGATGCAGAGCTGTTGAGCTGGATTAAATGGACTAAACATCGTGGAAGAAAATAGTTGAGATATGTCAACAAAGAATAGTATGTATGTGTGACCTTTGAAAATGTCGTGGTAACTTGATAGCCAGTGTGGTACTTAAATAGTATATCTGCCGCATAGAATACGCTGAAGGAGTGTGTGCACTGTAGCTGTACGACGCTTGAAATATTCTGATGGCTGATTATGAACGTGTGCAAACATAAAACTAGTCGTTGAAAATTTTGAACATCAGTGTTACTGTGACATTGATTATGTGTATTTTAATTCGAAGAGCAGCCAGTCTCTCCATAAATGTTGATCGTCGCCTCAAGCAGAAGAAATCGCGAGAGGACAATATTTTTTTCTTACGTTAATTAATCATACTGTCCCGAGATTTTTCTTCCACCACTTTTTGCTTGATATTTCGATAATCAGAAATACCTTTGTGCTCAAACTATGTTCATCTGCTAACATGAAAAAGTGATGGAAGCAATCACTTTGGACAGACTATAGTGTGTATTTTTTCTTAGGGTTATTCATTTATTTTTTTATATATTTATATGAGAATATTTTGTTTGCTTACAATAAAGAAGTCATAACTTAACAAATTGTGAATGTGTTTATTTTGGAAATTCCTCTTCTATAATTAGTGCTAATTAGTGCTAAATCAGAACAGAAGGGAAAAATAGATTTTGCTTATATTTTATTGATGCAGGGATGAAAGAATTTTTGACCAATCAGAAGTACCTCATCAAACTAATAAATATTAAATGAAATATGTTATAATTTACGGACAATGTTTTATGTCGTGTGTGGCAAGTCGTTTACGGTTAGGTTTGGCATCACCTATGAGTCCATTTGGGTTCATTTTGTGTCCATTCGGGTACGTAGACGCACGGGTGTAAAGCTAATTAGATGATGAATAAGAGAGATTTTCAGAAATTTATAACTTTAAAACCAGTTGATAAAAAGTAAAGCAAGTCGAACACTATGAGTGTTATTTGTTTGTTGGATGAAATTGAAGAGTAGGATCTGCAGGAAAAAGTCCCCATCTTCTCTTTCCCTCACCTTCATTTATTGGAACACAAATATAACCCGATCTTATTAAGATTTAATTTAAAAATCAATTACGTAAAAATCCGTTTTTAAAAGTATAAATATTCATACTTAATCTGTAGTGCATCATTATGCAAGAACATTACACATATAGTTTAAAATCAATCGGTCAAATCATACAATAATAATAAAATGTATGAAAAACGAACTGGGAACAGACTGACTGACAAACCGCGATAAAAGCTATAGTCCATCACCAGTAGAGGACTAATATAAAAAGTATACATGATTAGTTACTTTACTGCGTTCGATGCCGTTTGGACTGACCTTGTTATAGAAAATTAATCTTAAATCAGGAAATGTCAAAATTGTTAACGAAACACTTATTTCACATTTGATTCATTGTAAAGCTCAAAAGTTGAAAAAAAATGAGGAAGACTGACAAATTAATTTGAATTATACAGAGACCTTTAACGTTTTGATATTTCTGAATAATTATCTAAACTTTTATTTGTGCCATGACACGACAGTTTTTCTTTCTATGTAAGATATACTCTAAGAACGATAACTGGAAAGTTAGATTTCAGCTCTGATATGAGATTTCCGTAAAATATTTAAATTTCATTCAATCATTGAGAACTGAATCCAAGCAATAAATCATTAATTCAAAACCTTTATTTTTTTCTTAAAAGATTAAATATTACAACACTTAATTTCTAACTTCGAATTTCATCAGAACAGACAAATACTCACTAAATGTTCTAGTAAAACAAGAATAAGAACAGATATCCTGAACAGAACCGAGTTGTAGTACAACATTTTCATAGATGTCAAATCTGCAACCTAATTGGTGAATATACGACCTATTTGATGGATTTGCTACCTTTGTGCTGCTGAAAACTCCAACTGCAGTTGATTTCCTGGTAGGTTTTATTTCGGAGAGTTTATGAAATTTTTGACTTTCAAACAACTCTGGTACATAGAATTATGATTTTACTTTTAATGCAGTCTGTCGTTGAAGCTGTGAATGTACAATCAACCATAAAACAGGACATTCAAATCCAAAATTATTTAATAAGTATTAGAGAAAATAATTAGAATGATGTAATTATTTGACCGGAATTATTACAAATATTCAGAGTATCTAATTACATGTAAGAGGTACATGTAACAGCATGGTCAGTGCACGACTCTTAAATAAATCACGAAGATAAGTCTAATTAGTTCCAAATGTACTTCCGTTTATTACTTTGTAACAATGTAACTGTTGGCAATGTGTTTTTCTTGATAATATGGGAAATATTATGTTTTAAACACAGTTCCTGTTTTAATAAACCTATCAATACCTTAATATGATATGTTATGATAGTGAATGGTTTTTTTACGGAAATATAAATAGGGTGAAAAAGATTTATAACCTCAAAAGTTGATTTTGTTTTTGTTTTCTGTATATCCGTATTACTTGTATCTAAACCACAGACATAATCAGTTTTAAATCTTATTGAATACAAGATTCCACCGAATGACACTTCTTCCCTGATCTCTAGATTGTCCTTTCTTTTAAAACGTTCGTTTGAACCAAGCGGGTCTTATGTGAAGTCATAAAGATGAAGATTTTACCTACCAAAACTGTAGAAAAGATGTAAAGCTCTTGATAATTTCCTTTCAGCTTTATAGCTCTTTCCTACACAAGTAATGGAAATACTGTTCATATTTACCCTATTCACAGCATTGTCTGATACTTGTGAATAACAGAACCCAGGTACCTATTCAGATGTTTCAAATGGGTATGCGGAAATCCTTTTTTATTCTTACATATCTTTTTGATTAAGTAACTGCTTATGAATTTCTCTCGGCAAAATTTAGATAATTGCGATAGAATTTATCAATACAGACAACCATCGGAATGCTGTCCAAATTACCAAATTGTCGGGACCTCTTGCGAAGGTAATTCATATACATATGTCCTAGCAAAATTATTTAAATATATCCTATAAAGTGACCGATAAACGCTTTATATACTTCTACATTGTATCTATTCCTTCTCAAGAATGTTGGCTTATATCACGAGGTGTTGATTGTGCTGAAGACTGTGCAATCGGGATCTATGAACGAAAATGCAGAGAGATGGGTGTTTGTGTGATCCGTCTCTGTTGATGTCATCTTGACAAAGTTTTTTATCATTCCTTTGCGCCGCCTTTTGTGTTGATGGCGATATTTCTCTTTAAATAAACTCATCAAACTGTAGCCATTTTTAACCATTCATAATATCGCCAAAATTACGTCATAAGTTATTTTGAAAAATTAAAGAACATTTTAAAGCTTTTTATACATAAAATTGCTGTTGGATTGAAGTGGCAGATAATGTATCTGATTGTATGGTGATTTGTTGAATCAAGATATTTCATAACAAATTGTTTTGAAAACATAACGTTGCTTAATTTTATAATCTATGTGAAGATCTTCCCTTCATCTTTAATAACATAATATAAACAAAAACGAAAGTCCATGCCTAAAATATAATGATACAAAGTTCAAGTAAAAAAAAAGTTGTTTAGTATGATGTTATCAATGTAGGTACAAAATTATTTTGAACCGGTATTGCGTAATATGAGTGTAGAAAACTTATCTTGTTTAACATGTACCTATTTCCATTTTCAAGTAAACGAATACGTTAAGTATTCTTTTTGCATATAACTGACATAAGTTAACAACTGAAAGTGTACCAGCTTATATGCAGGAGTAGAGGTTCTGTTTAAAAATTGTTTAGATTCTGGTAGTAGAAGATTGAGTAGCGGTCATATGATTGAAAATGCTATACAAATCCGTAGTTTGCGGAAATGTTCATTCGTGCGAACTTTACAATATCGAACTTGTGCATATGCGGTGCACGCGCACTCGAATGGTTGATATTATTTTTTTTTTAACAAATTATTTTTATGTGTGTGAATGTTGTCTTATCAACGCTTTTACTTCTTCCGAAAATGAGCTAACGGATATCGCGTAATAAATGTATAACACGGGATCAACTACATGCTTACAAGTTTTAAAACTTTTACAACTTTTAAAGGGGCTTGGTCACGATTTTATCGTTAACATTAAGAAAAACCACGTGTTTTCAGTGACCAAATTATTGCTGGACTGGAATTCACTCACTTACAAAAACAAGTATATAACATCATGACTAATATCATATTGACAATCTTGTCAACACGAAGCTGCAACGGAAGACCTCCTCGATGCTCTGCAACGAGCTCGGTTCTAGTTCTCTAGAACTTTGGATATCAATCAAAACATTCTAAATCTTACTTTTACATCTGTTTATCCAAGAAATTAATGTTAATTGGTTTTTAATTTGCATATTACAGTACGTATTTGTACAACGTACGTTCACCTGTTTTATTTCACAGTGTATATAATTTATTTTGAAATAAAGATAATTATTTCCTTGACAATGTCCTCTTCCTTGATATTATTAAAAAGTTGCCATAACGTGTTAGTAATGCTTTTCCTACGTACGTGATGGAAAAACTGTTAATAGTTACTCTTTTCACAGCATTGCCTGATACCTTGGAATCACAATATCCAGGTACATGTTCAAATGTTTCCAAAGGGTATGTGCACATCCTTTGTTTCTATTTTTACACATCTCTTGGATTAAACTTATGAATTTCTCTAGGTAAAATTTAGATATTTGCGATAGTATTTATCTATACAGAGAACCTTTGGAATGCTGTCCAAATTACCGAATTGTCGGGACCTCTTGCGTAGGTAATTCAAATACATAATTATACTAAAATACTAATTGATATATATCCTAAAATGTGACGGATAAAGGCATTTCAAACATCCACTTTGCATATATTCATTGTCAAGAATGTTGGCCCGGATCACGAGGTGTTGATTGTGTTAAAAATTGTACACACGGGTTCTATGGAAGACTCTGCAGAGAGATGTGTGAATGTTATCCATGTGATAAAGTCAAAGGATGTCAAAACATTACACGTGAGTACATTTACAACTGAGCTGCATTCAAAAATATTTCATTGTTTGACAATCTAATTGAGAAACAAACTCTTTCATTAAAAAAAAAAACATATGTACATCGCACAGTCTATACACATATTTATTATTTAACACTTTTATTAAAAAAGAAGCTTTTTCATGTTTAACTTCTTTTGTAAATATAGTTCTCAATTGGAATTGTACTTATTTAGAGGAAGATGAGGGTCCAACAAGAATTGACTGGTTTACAATACTAAATGTATTATTGGGTGGATTTGTAGTTTGTTGCATCTTATGCCTTTCTGTCTTTTGTATATTCAGGTAAATAAAATTCTTCATAAATTTTATCTCGTTTTGATATAAAAAAAAAATTCTTATCAAACATTTCTTACCACATATAAATGTATATACACATAAATTGTACGTGCATTAACACATTAAATATCTGATCTAAATATAGATTGAGTGCGTCTGCAACACCAAATGTTCTGACCGAGAAAGGTAAAACAATTTTCTCTATCTTAATGCTTTTCTTTTCTTACATTTGACAACTATTTCCATATCACTGAGATGGAAATCCGGTTTAAACTCATTTATATTAACAGGCGCCCAGAAATACAAGGATTTTAACCAGAAACTACAACATAATCTCTCACAAAAGGCTAGCAGTGTTGATGTAGCTAGATCAAAGGATATAGATTCAGATGCTCATTGAAAGGTGTTTGTCAAACTAAGGATCCTCTTTACATAACAGAAACCGATGAACCCAAAGCTGTTCAATACTATCAGATTGATCCGATTGAAGAACCTTACAATATTCTTAAACTTTCATATAAGAATGATGTTCAAAAAATAAAAACTGACACAAATCCTTTGCAAAAACTGAGCCTTACAAAACATGGAGATACTTTAGAAAGAAAACGATGTCGTGAAGCTGTAGGAATGTTATGACGGAATCAATCTTCTTGTTGTATATTGATATTGTCATGTTTGATTATATTAATCCAATTAAACAATCTATCCATTATTTGGTTAATATTAAAGGAGCTAATCAAAAGGTACCAAAATCTATCCTTCCTACTTATTGGTAAAAACGGACAACTCGACTTAAACAAAAGAATGGTAACGTATTTAAGATTTTTCAAGCATTAGAACAAGAATATAGGACCGGAATTAATTCATTTGAGAACTGCATCTGTACTTTAGATTCAAAAAGTTACGAGTAACTGTGGATATTGCTCTTTCTATGCATTCGTTTACATATCTATCAAGTTCCACCTTTTTTTCACTTAACTAGGCCAGTCAAACTACACTTATCTGTAAAATTGACACATGTTCCTTATATACATATGTAAAAAAAACAATAACCTGTATTCAGATTTTGATATGACATGTGACATGAAAAGGCTAGTCTCATCATCGAAATCACATCACGACATTCCTACAATGTATCTCAGAATGACATACACATACATGTAGAATGCCCTCAAAAGTCCCTTTTTGTAGTTTTTTTTCAGCCCGAAAAATAAAGCTTCATCAAAGCTCACTTTAACTTCATTAACACCATGGTGCAAATAGTAGTGAGAGCACTGGCATTCTAAGTAAAAGGAAAATAATTAAGCTTTTCTGATTGAATTCTTTCTCATCAGGAAAAATGAAAGCATGGTTCCTATGAATTTTTAGCTATCATATTTAATTCTTATCTGTTTATATCTCCTTCAAACTACATGCCAATTTTAAAAGTCAGGCTAAATACATAACACAACTTCTAAGTGTTAATCCTAAATATAGAATAATTTGAAAATTATGAAATAAAATGATATCATTTCTTTTTTTAAATTTCGTAATCGAAATGTCTTTTAAACAATAGTTAAGATTAATTTAAACAATACTGCTTGAAATTAGTTTCCGTGAAGAAACCTCAGAATTGGAGTTTGTCAGCAGGTGCTTCATAATAATGGCAACTTTTTGCTATAATTGACTTTAGTCTATAGTAAAAGTCTCAAATAAAAATACTTAAATTTGCCGAACGATCGTTGAGGGCAAACAAAAAAACCCAGAGCCCTTGGAATGTTTGTGTCTAAATTGTACTTGAAACATGTTGTAATCACTTTAAATGTACTGTTCATTTTGGCCTCGATACTGTTTTAATTAGTTGGCAATCTGTATAAAAAGTTATTTTAACATTATTTTTCAATTCTATGAGTGTATCGTCATTTTTATCGACAAGTACGTGTAACAACAATCCGAAAGCTTTTAAAGAAACCTCAACCAAACCTGGTGTTCATGATATCCAGCAAAGGATAATGTCTCTGGTCGAAACCAAAGGTCAAGATCACTATATCGTTTTTAACATCTTGAGAATTACATTGAATTCAGCCACCCGAAAAGCAAGACAAACGAATGTGTTTATTTCATATTATCAATACATTACATTGGGCGAACACTTAGAACTTCGGTTCAATGTGTGTTAATTATTAGTAAAGTTTTTTCCTTAAAGTAGAACGTATTAAGGAAATGCAACATTTTTCAGACATCATGGATGTATGTATTAGAACTCGATACTTTATGAAAATATGTCCATATAAAGTCTTAGTTTCAGTCACGTCGATGTCAATTGTCTGAAACGTAAAGGCTAGTTTTAAGACCATTGTGCAGCTGCTCCAAGGACCTCTCTAATACAATTGAACTGCGTGTTCTTACAAAAAATATCAACAATGTCTGCTATTAATATTAAGAGTCTGTTGCTATACAAATTAGAAAAAGAACATGACACAGTCGTCTTCATGTGTTACTTCGTTTCTCTTCAGAAGGTAACGATCGTCGGAATTTCTGGGCTGTTGTCGATGAGAAATAAAGTTCTTGTTATTATGGATGTTGCAGAAAAACCTCCCAAATCTCGAAATGTAGTTTAAAATATATAACTATATAGAGTATAATACAGTAATATATATTTTAAACTGCATGCAGAACTTTTATAATGTCCCAACTAAAAAAAAAAATTATAACACTTTAAAATACAACTTATATTGGTTAAAATGGATAATCATGAGTCTTTGATATATGGTAATATTTAACTAAATTAACCGTTTAGGCCTTTGGGCATCCCATTGTTTTCTAACATAAAAGGTCGTCTACTCAATGGTTAAAGAATCCTTGTTTTCAACATGTTATTTTTTTTATTAATACATTAGTACATGGACATTAGAAATTGGAGTATGGAGCAGTGTGCATACTCTCAATGAATAAAGTTATTTTTGTTGATCTGATGATTAATGCACACAAAATGGGCATCAATTACATTTTTTAACAGTTTTTCTCAATATTTGCTGTTGCCCTTTTGACAACTTCATTATTTTATTACTTAACTTCTTTGTTTTACCATATGACTCTAATGGATGAATAACTATGTAATATTAAAAAAAAATTTAAAGTAAAATATAAGCACAATATATAAATAATTTACGAACAAATAGCCATATTTTAGTACATCAATATTCTACAAAAGATAAAATAAGTCTACATTATAAGTGTTTCTCAGATTTTGGATGAGGTTGGAGAAAAATTCAATTGTACAACCCCCTAATGAGCCCGGATCTTCTTCAATTTGAAAAACTAATTCCTGTTCTAAAAAAGATTTCATTACGTTCCCTACTGCTGCCTTAAAATAATCACATCTTATAAAAATGGTTTTTGAATCCTCCTCAGATATTTCGTTCTTCTCGGAGATTATATTTTTCAGATAATTTAAAAATTCATACATTAATTTTATCCAGCATATTGCAAATGCATAACCGGAGTCCAATGAACTTTCCGACCGCTTCCATGGAAACCAAGGTGTTTCTAGAATATTCCCCCAAGTGTCAAGTGTTCATATTTCTTGCAAAAAAGCACGGCATTTTCATATGATACAAATGTGAGGACATGTAGTCTAGTACGGCGCAAACACATGCTGACAATGTTCTTGAATATATATACATCCAGTTTCTCCATACACATGAAATAAAAATGCAGTTTTTAAAGTATATGATAACAAATTCATGCATTTTCTTGACACGGTTAAATCACTGTTGATAAGTGACTTCAGAGTCTTGTAACATTTCTTGTGGTGGTCATTCATGTTGTTTACCAGCTCGCGTTCCATGCACGAAAAGTTACAAACCAACACTTCGTATGGGCCATATGATTGATATGGCATGATTTTGGAATTACGTGACATCTATGTGCATAAAGTAACTCTTTAAAGTTCTTTGGAAAACCTGGCAGTTGCAGTATTGATTCTACTAATGATGTCCAATTGCCAACATGAGATCAACTCCAATTCTTAAAATCTCAACTGGAAACATTTCCTCTTTTATTTAAATTTCTGTATTTTGTAGTAAAGTTGAGTTTTGTATGTAGTGAAGCTCAAGTTTCTTGTCTTTACAAGGTTCCAAATACATAGTTCCATAAGTCAGAGGAATTTTACTTTCACAGAGGCATTTATACTGGCGATATAATTTGTAATTTCTTTCCAAAAGTTGGTAAACACAAATCTTGGATTTCCAAGAAAGTCTTTATTTTTTCTTTGTTCTTCACTGTCATAAAGCATGATAATTTTATACTTCTTGCGAAATTCAGCACCATGTTGTAATTTGACATGAGGGTACCACTTAGAGCTAACAGGCTGAAGTGTCGGCACCAAAAAGCTTCGCTAAAGCTTTGCATAAAATCAAACTCGTCAGGTGCTCCTATTTTCGTGCCCTCTTAAAAACTTCCTGTGGGTATTATGTCAGCCACCTCAAATGCAGGAGATGATTTTTTCAAACACTGTAAAATCAATTATATCATTTTTCTTACCCCAGCTTCAATATCCATAGTAATTGTTCTGCTTATTTCTATTTGAAATTCACATTTTGATTTATAAGCATTTGCAGAAACTCCTCACCATATTTAGCATTCGCCTTAAAGAAATACAAGTTATATATACAAGTTATGTCCATATAAACTATTTACTTCCTTTTCTTCTACTTTCATTCTTAAATCTAACATATAGATTTATTTGAATATCGAATAAAACATATAGGAATTTCATGTCGCATGGTTCCACTCTAATTATCGCAAATTTATACCTAATTGCCTGTGGAATATCACTGATGCCTGGACGGGTTTATTTGGATCCCATGATTAAATTGATTAGTCATTGGACAAATTTTTCTTTTTCTTTCTTTCTCTCTCTCTATCTTACAAAATCAGCTTTCACTATATACGAATTGTACAAAATTATATAATTAATTAGTCATAATTTAAAGATTCCATAATATTCCTCTACAAATAGATTGATCATTTATCATGTCATGTGTGTACATATGTTGTAAAAGTGAAAAACATAATAGTAAAAAAATTATTGTGTATCTATCCTCAGGTTAAACTTTAATACAGCCAATTTTATAAAAAAAAAAATATCAAGGTCAAATTGAAGTTCAAGATAGAATATATCATAGGATTATTTATCCCAGGTAGCAATACTCCCCTTGGCGTTCTTTCTTCTTTTCGTTGGAGTTGTTTTTTAATCAAATCATTTATTTCAGCATTGTACATGAAACAAAACTTTTACTCTACCATTTTGTCTACTACTTAAAGTTTTGACCAGAGTGGTTTTATATCACAACAGTGTATTTTTTTTATTTAATTACATCTCCTACTAATCAGACACTATTAAGTTTAATCATTCAATCAAGAAACGGAAACCTTGCGACAAAATGGTTGTTACACGGTTGCCTCGGGCGCGCCCTTATTAAGCCGTGTAACAACCCTTACAACGACAAAGTGTAGGTCTGATATAGCGATATTGAAACTTGAAGTATGGTTTTGATTAAGGTTTTATGCAGCGAATGACAGAGAAGGTCGTGTTTTATCTTAATCTAAATTAGAAAGTGGTCTCAAAATACCACTAACTGAGCTCAAAATTTAAAAAAAATCTGCAGGGCAATTCCACTGAACTGTTTCGGTTTCTTTGTCCTCCCTTTCACATGACTTAAATTTCAGTGCTGTGCCTTGATATTTTGGATACTATTAACTAGTTCATTTGTAAGATGGTGTTGCATTTGGCTGCGCAATGTATGACATTAAAACGTTGAAGACACCACGTCTTTGCTTAATCAGCACCTCATTTTAAATGATTATATTGTAGCATGCGTCCCCAGTTCTAAAAATAACGAAGGTTCACTAAAAAGAACTAGTCCAAACAATGATTAACTATACACATTAAAAAAGATTACATAAATTAAAAAAATACAAATAATGAACAAAAACAGAATCAATTAATCATAACAAATCTTTACATATACGAGGGTTGTCCAAAACGTTCGTGGACACATGTAATTTTTTTCAAAATAACGGCGCCATTATCACGAAAGTATTATAATATTTTAATATAGAGTATAATAATGTATATGCATAAAAATCAGAGCAATATACATATTTGTATTGGAGTTATCATTATATATATACATTGCCTATACAGGCCGCACGGCCCAGTCCGACATTGAGTGATAACGACGTTTTCCTGGGTTAACCTGAGAGTAATATGCTGCATTCACCATCTGACCAGAGGGTACAATCACACCTCCATCAAAATATCGCCTGTGCACTTGTGGATAAGTAAACTAGAACTATTTCGAAGTTTTTCCTGTTTCCTCCATCGTTTGTTTTGTTTCTATCGGTGTTTTACCTCAGTCAACACAATTTTATGAATGCGCGCTGTTCCGTGCATTCAGATAACGTCACTTTTTCAGACGTTTTTAAAGACATATTCTTGCCGTAATATCTTTTAAAAGTCCGCTGCTAGTTTGAAACTAGTTACATACGACGTATGAAAATGACATACACCATACACACTACATCATAATAGAATATTATGCAGTTTTGAAATGCTTTATAAAAACTGCAAATATTCATATCTAAAAACTAAATTACAAAGTTTGGACAATTTTTACGCTGGGCCGTGCGTACTTTCCGAGACGCTTTGATACATTAAAATTTTAGTTTATTTCTATGAAAAACATTCAAAACCACTTTAGTTTGATTGGAAATTTTATGACAAAGATTTTGATATACAATGTGTATGTATAAACCCATTTAAAATGACAAAAACGCGAATGTCCACGAACGTTTTGGACAACCCTCGTACTCAGCTGATTGGCACGGATATGATTCGTAAACGATCAGGCGTTAACTCTAGATCTAAGGGTCAGTTTCCTTCTATGGTAAGTGTATGTCTAGACGCAGACAATATCTATCCGGTCGTACGCGCGCTTACATCACCACAAAAGAGCTGATAATAGTATATGTACACAAAACAGCTGGTAATCATTACAATGTGTATAACGATTTACTATGGTTTGAAGTGCTTTCTTGATATAATGTGATAAACAAAATATTAGCATAGACTTAAAGGTATGGTGTTTTGTCTTAAATCGGGGGAGAATGTTAAATTGTTTTTCCAAAGATATTCAAACAGAAAGTTATACAAAGTGTTTTGTTCTTATTCTTTTTAAAGTCTTCTCCGTAATGCTCAAAGCTGTTATATTATTTAAAAAATTGCAGTCAACTTTATAATTTTGCATCATAAAAGGGTTGCACCGCCTCTGACCTTGACAAGGCTATTTCTTTTTAAACAATCACATATAACTTTAAGACTTGCAATATGAATAGCAATAACAATTCTTAAATCTCTAAAACTAAAAAGTATTACGTCATTAAAAGTATAACGAGATATTCAAGAAATATAATTTTTTTTTATGTTGTTTTGTCTTAAGCTCAAAAAGTTTCACTTTAATTTTTTCATTCTTAATGTTAAAAGTGGTTAACATGGGCATTTTTATTGACGCTAATTCAAAATTTGAATATCAGTGGTTATTTTTTTCTCAAAAAGAGTATTGTTTTTGTTGGATATGTGTTTCATTGGCATATGTTTCAATAAAATATTGCTTTATTTCATTAATAAAATTATTTATTGAG
The DNA here is from genome assembly GCA_033439105.1 of Magallana nippona. NCBI lineage: Eukaryota > Metazoa > Mollusca > Bivalvia > Ostreida > Ostreidae > Magallana > Magallana nippona. The sequence continues at coordinate 39,670,235 of CM065921.1, read as the reverse complement.
ACATTGAAACAAATTTCTTTTTGCCATGATTCATTTTGTTAAACAAATCGAAATTCCTACTATGTACATTAATTATCAACAAAAACAAGAGTCTAGCTTTTTTTCATATTAATGAATTCTGACAAGTGTTTCAAGTTTGACTCCTTATATTTGAAACATTTTTTTATTAAAAACGGGAAAATACAATTCAAAATATTTGAGCTAATATTGTGTGTCGTCCCTTTGATTGTACCATTTCTTGCAATTATGATTTTTAGGGTGATTTTGTTTTGACATTACACCTCTTCCCGAGTTTATACGCATGACAAACATGCATTGAAGGCATTTGAAACTGTAAGAAAGATAACTCTTTTTGTTCATTATCTAAATAAGAAGAGAAAAAAATCAGATTTCTAATGACCCTTACAGATTTGTATCAAAATTGTCTGCTTACTAAACTCACACTAAACCAATACTAATACTACTTATAATACAAATACTAAATAAATTTGTCCAAACTAATTCTTTCCTTTGTGAAACGTTGTAGCAAACTTTTTTATAATTCTCTTTCTGTAGTGACCAGTAATTAATTGTAAAGTCTCCTTTACATGACTTTGAAATTTAAAAAGTCATACATACCAATTATAATCGAAAAATAGTTGTGATGTTTACAAACTGTGCGCATGTTCGTTGGTTGGTAGGAATTTTCTTTCTTGATTATCTACCAGATTTCTCGATCCGGGTTTCTGTTTTTTATGCATCCCTGGCCAATGAAATCTGTTATGATTTAAGGATAAACAAAATGATGTCTGGTATCCTTGTCTATATATGTTACTCTACAATGCAGTTTCAGGTTAAGGCGAGGTTTGCGGTTCGCATTTCTTTTTTATTTTTAGGAATGGTACCATACACACCATTTTGTTCACTAGACTTTCTTTTTATAGAATTCAAAAGATTTTGCCTGACCCGTTAAAAATTACGTAAAAGTCTGAACAATTTACATGTGACGAATATGAGGGTTATTTTTATTTAAAATGTTAAAAAATAATGTCAATCTTTATCTCATGATTCGCTTCTATCATCCTTTCATGAACTATTCAAAAACAAAATAAAAAACGATGAAAGTCAAAATTTTGGACTACTTTCATATAAACGAAAACCCCTTTATTTAAACCTTTCCAGGACCACCTATAAAAAAAAAACTACCATAGAATATGTGTACATCAGGTTTTTCGAAAACACTAATTAAAACCATATGTTGCGGTCATCGTTTTTGTAGTATTTGATAGATTGTTTGTGTCCTGCTACTTTTACGGTAAACTACAAATCCCCGCGAAATAAAAAATCCTAAGTCAGTTATTAGTCAAATTGTAAAAAAAATAAGCATTTAATTCCATTCTACCACAATAACATTATCCATATGATGTTATTAATGACCTACTTTCAGAAATATTTACTGTTTATCCTACTTTGGAAATTTTCAATCCATTGTCTTGAAAACACTTCACAAATAACGATTTTGCCAAAACAACAGACAAATAAACGTGGAATACAAGAGTTGTCCTTGTCAAATGTGTCTTCAATCATCTGACCAATTTCGGAACAGAAAACATCAAGTCATAACTGCAGCTGGCAGGATTGAAACTTGTCTCAATCAAGTTAAAAGACCAGAGTTGGTACAAAGCGAGGATGAATTTCCTATATCTGAAAGTGTAGATTCTAATTTTACAAATTGGGCTTCATTCATATAAAAGCCACTAATTTGTATTTCGTATTTATCAATCATATTTTACACGAAACAAGCAATGGCGTATATTTCACACAAAATGTTGACGAACATGTAAGTCTAACTTCACAAAAATTTACCAATACACTTAACATGGAATCCGCTGTCTTCATGGTATTTGGTTGATATATAGTCGAGCGGATCAAAATTATATGATTGCTATCTAATTAATAAACACTCGAACTACAACCGATTTCCCAATTGGTTTAATGCAGAGATTTTATGACTTTGATAGCCCTGGGACAAAGTTTTGGCGTTGACGCTATAAATATGCAATTAATCATGTATCAAGGTTTAAAGTTTATATTGACTATTGTGTTAAATGAATATATTGAACATGTGTCAGAGTTCTCTCTCGTTGTTGGACAAATCAAATGCCAAACTTCTCTGTACCATGTAATGTAAATATGAGGGTTTTTATTTTAACTATGTTTGCTGTACACATATCTCATCAAAAATCTAAACATTTGTAGTTTTTTTGCATTATGTTTTATATTTATAAGATTTATAATTTATACGTTTAGGAATCTGGGTGGTACAACAATTCACTATCAGATCTACTTAAATTTTTTAAATGTTTTATATTTATAAGATTTGTAATTTATACGTTTGGGATATCTGGGTGGTGCAACAATTAACTATTAGATCTACTTAAATTTTTTTAGGTATGATTGGTAGAGCTATAAACTATTATTTAGTTAAGAAACATTCAATACATTCTAATTTTTATTTTTGAGTATTTTCCTACATTTTTATACAGATCTAGAGCTCTTCTTCGTAAAGAATTCAGAAGAGTCTATGGCAACGACCATCCAGCCCTCTTAATTTGATATGAAATTTTAAAAAGAATATTTTGTTCCTTTTTAATTTCTTTCATACGTGTTCAACATAGACTAAATAAACATCTCCGAAAAAACTAGATCATTTAAACTACTTGTATGTCTGAACCGGACAACATTATCGAAAACTGAATATCAGAATCTTAAAGATATCTAAAATGACAGAATTATTAATGACCGGAATGTATGCATATATTCAGAGTATCTGCATGTACGTATGAGTCAATAGCGTGCGAAATGTCTGACGCTAACAATAAATTGTGGAGATAAGTACAAATGTACTTCCGTGTTTTTCTTTGTACATGTAAGTATTGCCATTGTGTATTTGTTGATAATTGGGGAAATATTATGTTTTGAACACTGTTCCTGTTTTAAGAAAATTATTAGCACCTTGATATGATAAGTGTTAAAAGCTTAAATACAAATGGAAAAGAGCGCTTTGAAATCTCAAGAAGTTGAACTTATCATTTGTGATTTTTTGACATCTGTCTGTATACTCTGTATGATAAACACAGTCATATTAGTCTTGAAATTTCTTAGCATACGAGATTCCAACGTGTTCCTTAATATCTTAATTTTCCTTTCTGCATTCAGCTGAATAGCCAGGATTTGTGATATTGACAATATATATATATATATATATATATATATATATATATATATATATATATATATATATATATATATATATATATATATATATTATGAAGTTACACAGAAAGTTAAACCGTAACAAAAATAAAATGTATGAAAAACGAACTGGGGACAAAATGACTGACAAACCGCGATAAAGGCTATAGTCACTCGGGTTTCACGGGTAGGGGACTGATATAAAAAAGTATATATGATTAGTTACTTAACTGCGTTCGATGCCGTTTAGACTGATCTTGTTATAGAAGATTAAACTGGCATCAGGAAATTGAAAAATTATTAACAAGGCACTTATTACACATTTGATTTATTGTAAAGTTCAAACGTTCAAAAACAATTGATAGGGGAGACTGATAAATTAATTTGAAATGTACACTTATCTTTCATGTTTTCATGTTCCGAATATCTATCTAAATGTTTTTGTGCCATGACACGGCAGTTTTACATGTACTTACCATGTAAGATATACTTTAAGTAACATAACTGGAAAATTAATTTTAGCTCTGATATTAGATATTCAAATATTTAAAATATATTCAATCAACTGAAACCAAGTGACATTTCATTAATTCAAACCCTTTCTTTTTTTCTGAAAAGATGTACGCATTACAACACGTAATTTCCAAATTCATATCTCATCATTTCCTGGTAGGTTTCATTTCGGAGAATTTATGACATTTATGACTTTCACACAACTCTAGTACACAGAATTATGATTTTACTTTTCATGCAGTCTGTCGTTGAAGCTATGAATTTACAATCAATCATAAAACAAGCCATTCAAGTCCAAACTTATTTGATTAGTATTAGATAAAAATAATTAAAATGATGTAATTATTTGACCGGAATTATTACAAATATTCAGAGTATCTAATTATGAAGTACAATGTAATAGCATGGGAGAAGCATGATTCTTAAAATAAATCGCAGAGATAAATTTAATTGTGTCAAATGTACTTCCGTGTATTCCTTTGTAAATATTGGCATTGTGTTTTGTTGATAGTTGAAATATTGTGTAAAAACTTAATATGATATGTTATTAAAGTTAAGGGTTTTTTCCGGAAATATAAATTGGGTAAAAAAGCTATAAAACCTCAATGGTTGAACTTTGCTTTCTGGATATCTGTCCTTATTATCTGTATCTAAAAAACAGTCACAATCGGTTAGATTTTATTGCGTACGAGATCCCAACAAATGACAAATCTTGACACTTCTTCCTTGATCTCTAGATGTTCCCCTCTTTTAAAACTTTTATTTGAACCAAGTGGGTCTTATGTGATGTCATAAAAATGAAGATTTCATCTACCAAAAACAGTAGGAAAGATATAAAGCTCCTGATAATCTGCATTCAGCTTAATAGCTAAGATTTGTTGAATCAAAGCTTCGTAACAAATATTTTGCTAGCTTTTAAAAACCTTGTTGCTCATTTTCAACATCTATGCGAAAATCTTCCCTTTATACAACAACATTACATAAACAAAAAAGAAAGCTCATGCCTACAATATAATGATATGATACAAGTAAAATTTCCATATTTATTTATAGTGTTTCATGTTGATTAAGTTAAAACGTGTTTTCATTCAATGTTCAAAAAAATCATGTTTTATCTAGTACTCTATTCTTATTTGTTGCATAAACAAATACGAATACAGGACTAAAACTCTATTAAGAAGGCTCGATGGTCGTGGCCAATTTGAGAATGTAGTGACATCCTTTAAAAAAAGAGCTCTGTATATGAATAAAGATATAGAAAAATGACAAGATTTAAAAATTGAAGGTAGATCTGATGGTTAATGTGGTGACCACCCAGCATCATTAACAAGTTTTATTGACTACTGGCCAATTGAATTTGTTTGTACTATTGTCTGTACTTATTGTCTTATGACACCATGTGTTTACCATTGCCAAACAAGCTTACAGTGGTAGCAACGTTATTGTTGACAAACGACACGCACGATTCTGATACACGAACGATCACGCACGATACACGAACGATTACGCAGGATACACGGACGATCACTAACGTACCGCATTTTCACGATACACGAACGATAACGATGAAAAACGCAAACGAACGATTCAACACTATTTAACACGCAAAATCAAAATTAATATTTAAGATTTGAATCACTAAAACGTATTGATTTAATTTGTAATACAATATGCCTGTGTTTTATTGAAAAGCGGCATGTACAGTAGCCATGCACTGTGTTATTTTTTTGAGTAAACGATATGATAGGATCCATACACCAATTAAATTGTTTTGTGTCCACAACGAATATTAACTTCTATCATAAGTTAAAGAAAATTAAGTGAAAAAGAAATGAAGATAATGCATAAATTACACGAAATTATTTACATACGAGTTGATGTTTATGTAATCCGATTTCCTTACGTACGATTTAATTGTGCGAGATACAGTTTAAATTTGTTCCCTGGTTCCAAAGAATTTCGATTTTGCACATCCCATATTTCCATAATGTACGATACATAATTGATTGACTTTTATTTCTGAATATTAATGCGTCGAACTATATTTTATTTCTAATGAATGTTTAAACAATGTAACAGAGAGGAACGCGTATCGTATTTTCATTTGAAAGAAAACTTAATGATTATTGTTTAGCTTGAACGGGAAATGGTAAACCTTGACCGCTTTCATTCAACTTGTCTCTTTGCTTGACGCTCATGATTAAAATTATGTTTCAAGACACGATGGATGCTTGATATAGACTGATTAAAAATTAACGCAAAACTAAATCGACCGATCAAAGGATTAAATGACTTATTGATTTACTAGTTAACGACGAAAGAGAGAATATTTTAAAAAGATAAGCGCAGACATGATGTATGTAAACAACTGTTAATATTTTTCTATAAAATAGTTTAAATTCACATATTGTTGCGTTGTTTTAAAAACTACTCGTCGTTGTTTTAGAATAAATCCTGCCATTCCGTTAAAAAAAATACAAAACGAAAAAACCGCACGATCACGCACGGTAAAAAACGCAAACCAATTATTCTGATACACGCACGATCCCGCACGTTACACGAACGATCACCCACGGTACACGAACTATTTAACACGATTAGCTTGTCAACAATAACGTTGTTACCACTGTAGTAAGGTCTGAAATACAAAGTTTTAATTTTTTTAGTGTTAGATGGTTTTCAAAATGTGTCGACAAACATGGTCATTTACATTTTGGTGACAACATCTTAGTTTTATGTACAGAACATAAACACTGGAAAGTCTGCGTAATCGTGATATATTTAAGTGATTTCATGCAATTTAAATATTTTGTTACATGTAACTAAACTCTAAATATTCAATACGTTTTACAGTGAAATTGGGAAACCAATCTTAAGACTTTATTTTTTTATATTTATGTAAAGATCTTGTTGATATGATGTGCAAAATTGAACTGAATAGTGACTATGAGTGAATATGATAGCAGTAAAAACATATAAAATCTTGATAAGTATGCAAAAAACTAGAATAAATTAGATTATTCTCTTTTGATATCAATTAAAAACATTACACATCTTACTTTTCCACCTGTTTATAAAAAACTTAATGTTTATTGATTTTTTTTTGCATATTACAGTACGTATTTGTACGTGCACCTGTTTTATTTCACAGTATACACAATGTATTTTGAAATCAAGGCAATTATTTCCTTTACAAGTTCCTCTTCCTTGATATTGTTAAAAATGTAGCCATAACGTGTTATTACTGCTCTTTCATTCGTAAGTGATGGAAATACTGTTCATAGTTACCCTTTTCACAGCATTGTCTGATACTTTGGAATCAAAGAATCCAGGTACATGTTCAAATGTTTCAGAAGGGTATGTGAAAATCCTTTTTTATTCTTACATATCTACTTGATTAAACGATTAACTGCCTATGAATTTCTCTCGACAAAATTGAGATATTTGCGATAGTATGTATTTATACAGAGAGCCTTTGGAATGCTGTCCAAATTACCGAATTGTCGGGACCTCTTGCTTAGGTAATTCATATACATATGTACTAGCAAAATTTTTTAAATAAATCCAATAATTTGACCGATAAACGCTTTGTACATGTATACATCTACATTGCATCTATTCCTTCTCAAGAATGTTGGCCTGGATCACGAGGTGTAAATTGTGCAGTAGATTGTGCAATCGGGTTCTATGGAAGATTATGCAGAGAGAAGTGTTTGTGTGATCCGTGTGATAAAGTCAAAGGATGTCAAAACATTACACGTGAGTACATTTACAACAGAGCATTTAAAGATATTCCATTATTTTAAAATCTAATTGAGAAGCAATTAAACTATTTCATAAAAAGTATATATGTACTTCGCATATTTAAAAAAATTAAAGAAGCTTTTTCATGTTTTACTTCCTTGGTAAATATAACTCGCAATTGGAATTATACTTATTTAGAGGAAGATGACGGTCCAACGAGATTTCACTGGTTTTCCATAGTAATTGTATTATTTGGTGGATTTGTAGTTTGTTCCATCTTATGCCTTTCTGTCTTTTGTATTTTCAGGTATTTTTTAATTTTTCATATATTTCATCTTGTTTTGATATCAAAATTCTTATTTAACTTATTATTTCTTAACACATATAATTGTGTATATACATAAATTGTGCATGTATTAAATAATCTGATCTAAATATAGATTGGGTGCGTCTACAAGACCTATTGTTCTTACCGAGAAAGGTGAAACAATTTATTTTATCTTAGTGTTTTTCTTTCTTACATTTTACAACTATTTCATAACGCTGAGAGGGAATTGCAGTATAAACTCGTTTATATTTACAGGCGCTCAGAATGACAAGAATCTTTCAATAAAACTCTCACAAAAGGCTAGCAGTGTTGATGTAACTAGATCAAAGGATATAGATTCAGATGATCAAAGAAAAGGCGTTTGTCAAACGAAGGATCCTTTTTCCAAAACAGAAACCGATGAACCCAAAGCTTTTGAATACTATCAGATTAATCGGATAGATGAACCTTACAATATTCTTAAACTTTCATTTAAAAATGATGTTCAAAAAATGAAAAGTGAGACATACCCTTTACGAAACATGAACAATTTGAATCACGAAAATATCTTAGAAAGAAAACGATTTCGTGAAGCTGCAGGAATGTTATAACGGCATCAATCTTTTTGTTGTATTGAAATATTATCATGTTTTATGTTATTATTCCAATTAAATAATCTATCCATCATTCACTTAGATTTATTTAGCTAATATTAAAGGGGGCGTAATCAAAACGTACTGAAAATCTGTCCCTCCTTCTTATTTGTGAAAACGGAAATAATGGTATAAACAAAAGAATGATTTGATAAATGATTTTTAAAAAACTATAACAAGAATATAAAGAATTATGCATTTGAGAACTACTTTAGAATAAATTTGCATAACTGGTCTTCTTAAAAATACCTTTATTATATATATATATATATATATATATATATATATATATATATATATATATATATATATATATATATATATTGAATACATCTTGAATATATATTTTTAAGAAGTTCCGCGTAACTTTGGACATTGCCCTTTCAATGCTTTCGTTTGAAGCTCTTTTAATTTTCATCATTTTCCAATTTAAGTTGGTCAGTCAAACGAAACTTATCTATAAAAGTGACACCTGTTCCTTATGTAAAACAACGATAAACTGTATTCAAATTTTGATATGAGATGTGACATGAAAACGCTTGTTTCATCATCGAAATCACTACATTGTTACAATATATCTCAGAATGACAAAAAAATATGCATGTAAAGTGCCTTTAAAAGTCGCAATTAGCAGTACATGTGTTACAGCCTCAAAAATAAAGCTACATTAAGCTTACTTTAACTATTTTAACAAGGTGCAAATAGTTTGTAATTTTTAGAGCACGGGCATTCTAATAACTAGCAAAGTAATTAATAAGCTTTTCTGGTTGAATTATTTCTCATCAGAAATGGTTCCTGTAAATCATAAGATATTTTATCTCATACGTGTGGTGTATACTACCCGTGTGATAAACCTTTGCTTTATCAAACGGGTGATGCTTTATCAAATACTTCTGGTCCGAACTATTTTTGACACAGCCCCTCGCTTCAATGCTTCAGTGACCTATTTTCGAAGACTTTCTAGTATTTTCCACATAGCTATACAGGTGAATCTCGATAACTCGAACTTCAGGGGACCTGGTGTAAACTTCGAGAGATCAAGAGTTCGAGAGATCGAAAGTTTAAAAAATTCCGGAAAATTTTGTTCCGATCATTTTGGTTCAATAATTATAGTAGCCGGAAGTTTACATTCACAACATGGTAGAATTGTCTAACATGATTTTATTCGTATTTTTAGCTACTTTCCTACATTTCAACAATACAGAACTTAGATTTGGGTAGATTAATGTGTGTTTTATTGTTAACAATGTTTTAAGTAGTTCACGTTTATTTGATCACATAAAATAATTCAATTAAAGAACGATTTAGTTTACCGGTAATTTCACAAGTTGTTGAAAAGATCATTTATAAATTAACTATCAACCATTTGAAAGAAGGAAAGGGGTAGTGTCACTTATGTAATCAAACAATTAACACCACCACGCTAGCCCCAGGCATTCACTGCTGCTGCCCAGGTAAGGTCCGCGTGGAGCTAATTATACGCTTGATTGATCGCATGTGTACACAGCCAACACTTCGAGTTATCAAGAGTGAAAACCAATGAAATATGTATAACGGGACCCAGGTTTAACTTCGAGAGATCAAGAACTTCGAGAGATCGGAGTTCGAGTGATCAAGAGTAAATTTGCTTGGTTATATAGAGAAAAAAATCGGGACCATGATTTCACTTCGAGAGATCAAGAACTTCGAGAGATCGAAGTTCGAGCCATCGAGTGTCACCTGTATTTACTACCAAAAATTGATTTAGAATGGATTTTGTCGAAGATTTAAATTACAAATATCAAGGAAACCACATAACTGTGAAGTTAATAAAACTGCAAATCACGTTAGCTACCAAGGAGTTCATTCTGACGACGCGATGAAAACAACGCTTTGGTTGTGTTTCTATACAAGAACTTACCGAAATAATGTCTCCCAAGACTTTTATTTCACTAGCAGTAAGCTTCCTTATTCAATATTTTCAACTTCGAATCAATACGCTAGTGTTCGTTTTATAAAACATCAACAACTGTTCCTCGTTCGAGTCAATTCAAACTAACGAGCATTCGCAACTTTGTGTATGTCAGCAAACTTGATTATTCAAGTCTTCTGATCAGTATTTCCGTTTAATTAAGCGTGTAAGCTCTAAGAAAGGTTATTTAGAGATAAAAATTATTTCAAGGTTTATTTCAGTAAAACTTTACATTAAAACAGTTATATTTATCTCTAAAATGACGCACTAGATTATATTGTGCAAGGTCAAAATAACCGCGTAACACAACGTTGCATCCTCGTTTAATCTTTTTAAAAAATTCGGGTCATTTTAGGGACTGTTTCAAAAGCTTCGTAATGTAAATCAAATTGTATGAGATAAATAGAACATCTATAATTGTGTGATTTTATATTTGCTTTATCCAACTCGTTGAAATGGTTATATTCGCGAGGCTTGCCAACGAGTTGGATAAAGCAAATATAAAATCACACAACATAGATATCCTCTATATATTTAATGTTTATCTGTTTATCTCCATCAAACTTCATGCCGACAAAATTAGTATGCTTTTTCCCAATTTAATTTTAAAGGCAGAATATACACTCAACAAAACTTCTATGTGTTCATCCTAAAAAAAAGAATAATTTGAAAATTATGAAATAAAATGATATAAAATTTTCAATATTTCGTAATCGGTATGTCTTCTCAATAATAGTACAGATTAAATGAAACAATACTTATTGAAATCAATTTCCCGTGATGAGACCGCAAAACAAGAAATGTGTTTATCAGCAAGTGTTTCAAATTAATGGCAACTTTTTGCGCTTTACTTTAGTCTATAGTAATAGTCTCAAATTAAAAACATTAAAAATTTGCCGAACGACCGTTGAGGAAATACAAGAACCGTTGGAATGTTGGTGTCTGAATTGTTATTACAACATGTTGTAATCACTTTAATCAACTGTTCATACTGGCCTCGATATTGTTTTAATTAGTTGGCAATCTGTATAAAAAGCTATTTTAACATACAGTCAAACTTGTATTAAGCAGTCCCCTTTGGGAGCCACCAAAAGTGATTTCTTAACAGAGCGACATTTGAATAGAAATTTAGAATTTGTCATCATCAAATATCTTATTTAAACAATTATCGGATCTTTTTATATTCTTGCAATTTATCAAAATAATAGGATTTATTAAATTTATTTTTAACTTGAGCGCAAGAGCACGAGCACTTATCCCGATTCCATTAATTAATTCGATAGCTTCATATCGCTCATTACGGTTAAAACCTTCCTTGTCGCTGACATTTTCGCAATAATAAGACCAACTATTTTCATGATTTTATACACGAAACAAACACTGTTAATACAATTCACTTGAATAATAAATAATATAAATATGAAATAATATTCAAAGATCACCTCTGTTAATAGGTCACTTTTGGTGCCTCCTAAAGGTGACTGCTTAATACAAGTTTGACTGTATAGTATTATAAAGTAATATATTTTAAACCACATGCAGAAACTTTATAATGTCCCAACCCCAAAATTATTACTCTTTAAAAGATTTTATTGGTTAAAATGGATAACAATGAATTTTTAATATATAAAAATATTTAACTAAATTAACCGTTTAGGCCTTTGAGCATCCTCTTGTTTTCTTACATAAAAAGTCGTCTGCTCAATGTTAAAAAAAATCCTTGTTTTAAATTTGTTAAACTTTTTATTAATACATTAGTACATGGACATTAAAATGGGAGTATGTAGCAGTGTGCATACTCTCAATGAATAAAATGTTATTTATTGTTGATCTGATGATTAATGCATACAAAATGGGCATCAATTACATTTTTTAACATTTTTTCCAAATATTTGCTGTTGCCCTGTCGACAACGTCATTGTATTATTACTTAACTTCTTTGTTTTACCATATGACTGTAATGAATGAATAATTAAGTAATATTTCAAATACACTTTCAAGTATAATATAAGCACAATATATAAATTACCAATACAAATAGCCATATTTTAGTACATCAATATTTTACAAAAGATAAAATAAGTCTACATTATAAGTGTTTCTCAGATTTTGGATGAAGTTGGAGAAAAAATCATTTGTACAACTTCCTAATGAGCCGGGATATTCTTCAATTTGAAAAACTAAACCCTCACGTTCCCTACTGCTGCTTTGAAATAATTACATCTTATAAAAATGGTTTTTGAATCTTCCTCAGATATTTCGTTCTTTTCGGAGATTATATTTTTCAGATAATTTAAAAATTCATACATTAATTTTATCCAACATATTGCAAATGCATAACCGGAGTCCAAGGAACTTTCCGACACCTTCCATGGAAACCACGGAGTTTCTAGAATATTTCCCCACGTGTTCATATCTCGCGCAAAAAAACACGGCATCTTTGTATGATACAAGTTTGAGGACATGTAGTCTAATACGTCGCAAACACATGCTGACAATGTTCTTGAATATATACATCCAGTTTCTCCATACACATGAAATAAAAACGCAGTTTTTAAAGTATATGATGACAAATTCATGCATTTTCTTGACATGGTTATATCACTGCTGATAAGTGACTTCAGAATCTTGTAACATTTCTTGTGGTGGTCATTCATGTTGTTTATCAGCTCACGTTCCATGCACGAAAAAGTTACAAACCAACACTTCGTATGGGCCATATGATTGATATGGCATGATTTTGGAATTACGTGACATCCGTGTTTAAAAAGGAACTCCTTAAAACGTTTAGGAAACCCCGGCAGTTCAACTATTGATTCTAAAGAAGGATGTTCCATAGCCAGCATTAGATCAACTCTAATTTTTAAACTCTCTACTGGAAAAATGTTCATCCTTGACTGAATACTAGTATTCTCGGGTAATGTTGACTTACGTATGTAGAAAAATTCTAGTTTCTTGCTATCACAAGGTTCAAAAGACATAGATCCCTTAGTACTGGGCATAATCAATTTTACAGAAGATTTATTAAGGTTAGCCATTTCAGTTTGAATTTCTTTACAAAAGTCAAGAACTACGAACCTAGGATTTCCTAGGAAGTCTTTATCTTTACTTTGTTCTCCATCAAGACGAACATTAACCTTATAATGCTGCGGAAAATCAACCTCTGGTTGTAATTTGATATGAGGATACCACACAGAGCAACCTGAATGCAGAGAGATTTTGTCAGATACAGAAAGCTTCGCTAAAGTTAGCATAAAATCAAACTCGTCAGGTGCTCCTATTTTCGTGGCTTTATAAAAACTTCCTGTTGGTATTATATCGGCCACTTCAAATTCGGGACAGCGTTGTTTTAGCTGTTCCAATATAAATTCAATCATTTTTCTCACACCAGCCTCAATATCTGCGGTTACTCTATCGTTTACCCTCACTTGAAATTCGCATTTTGATTTGAAAGCATGCAATAGGAATTCCTCGCCCATTATTGAATTCACTAAATGGAAACTGGAATTTCACACTACCTTTCGTATGTTTCTACTTTCGTTTTGATGTCTACTTCCACGCCAGTACTGAGTAGTCTTCAATAATATCCAAGTTCATTTATTTATCCTATAAAAAAGTAAAAAGTTTTAAAGGGTAATTCACGCTCTATAGTTTTTAAGGTGTGGCTATAAAATCTTTGTAGTTGTACCTGTTTTAGAACCGCTTTTAAGAACTCTTTTGTGAAAGAAAACATTTATGTATTCGGAGGCTTTAAAACGCTTGACAATTACAAATTTTCTTAATAGAAAAGTAAGCTCTGAATGTACGAAGTGTGTGTTCTTATGAAATAGGCACTAGAGTTTTTGACTCCGGTCTTAAAAGATGTTCTTGACAACGTTAAATTAATATTCCGACATGTTCCTGTACACTGTTTTTTTTTTTTTAAACAGACTATCTGACAGAAAATCAGATCTACCCATGTAGGGCAGTAGCTTACATGATTTAAACTTGCATTTGGTCACGTCTAGAGGTCAAAATTTGACCACATTCTAAAACAATAACGATGAAATGAAAATCAACAAATTGAGCTAGATACGGCGTAACACTCTCAGAAACGTTACATTCATCCATTTCTTACATTATATTACGTTATGCTAAAAGCGTAATTGGGCATTTCTGAAAATAAAATACAAAAATTGCTGAATAACTCAAACAAATGTTTGACAGAAAAAATAAGCCAATATTGTTTTAACATTTAACACTAATAATGGATTCACTATCTCCCGTAAGCAATGACAACATTATTATTTTGGTATATATTTACATATTAAATCTAATGTTATAAATGTAACATATCTGCGATTAACAGTAACTACTTATACCCAATGCAGGTCGTTTTACAAACCGTAAAATAAGGAGGACCGAAGATCCGAATACCAACCTACAAAAATGTAATGATTTGCAATGCATTTATATTGGGCAATAAAATAATAAAAATATGGAAAAAAAATTATTTATCACTATAAACTAATTTTGTATAACGGATTGATTAACAATAAAGAAAAACAGTTTTCTTTGTTTGTTCTTCTAGAGGGAATGTAAAAACATACACTTACCATTTATTCCACTAAATTGCTCAATAAAATTCCGCATCCTTAGACATCGCAAAAAACATATTTTTGTATAAATAAGATATATCATCATAGCATTGCCTGTTTATAATCAATAAAGTTTTTTCACTTAATTAATCGAAAATCCCTTATTCTTAGAGTTTAGACAATTTCACTTCAAATATGTTGCATGTCCAATTGTCTTACACTATTTTTTAATTGTCGTAACATACCTGCTATACGGTAATCAGATATACTCTCTTGAAAAATAGTTACTTAGCAATTTTTTTTACCGATGTTTTATAAAAGACAGGATGTTTATTGTCTGAAAAGAAGCGCCTACCCATCAACTGCAAATTAATTAAATTCAAAAGTAGAGTAACCTGTAAAATGATACCTCACCAGAACGTCAACTCATACAACTATCGTCAACTCTTTTAAAAAAAATCATCATTTTAGTATTGATCTGATTACTGTGGTAACAAACCATTATGTAATAAAGATATTACTTTATAACTATGCAACATAGACTGACAGATAAACACGGATATGAAAAGGGATCGTCTTGGACATACTATGAAGTTATGTTTGTCAATATTGATTTCGTTTTAATATCAGCAAAATATACAAATATTAATAAAATCTTTGTACATGTCGTGCTTAAATGCTAAACTCATTTTAAAGTCATTATATGTATATGCTCTTACAAACGTGAGTCTTCTGTGTTTCTGAAGATGTGAGTATTAATCTTTCTGTTGATCCAAAAACTTCAGTTTCTGAAGTTAAAAATCTGAAATGAAATGTAGTGCCCAAATTAGTTTTATATAATTCTTGGGTAATATCTTGTGAATCAAATACACGTTTGAATTTTAGAATTAATATCAACTGCTTCTTACTCTGATGATATATTTGCAACACAGCTTGATTTATACTTCCTTCTATGATAACCAAATGGACATTTTTTAACACACACATACCCTAGATAAGAATAAAACAATTTATAAAACACAAAATATCATGATCTTATATATACCAGTAGTAAATATGTATATATTTGTATGGAAAAGGGTCTTGGCAATTGAATAGACCTTTAACATATATTTCTTGGGAAGGATATTCATTAATGTTTATAGATGTTTCTTCACTTTCCTTATGTTTTGATTTGACATGGTAAATATATATTTCTAAGAGAAAACCTTGAACAATGATTATTAGACATTATATTTTTAAGAAACCATTCTAGATTTATAACCTATATGCGCAGTGGCGCTCCAATCTAAAACTGGCTTGATGTGATATTCATTAAAACTAGAAAAAATGATACTGTCAATTCAAAAAGAAATGAGTCAAGAGATTACGAAAAAGATTTAGATAAATGTAAATACCATATGAAAACCACCATGTTTTTGTTTGCATAATGTATTCTTTATATTTAATGTAGATAATCTGTACTATTCATCTTTAAGACGTACATACACGTACAGCAGGCATTGTTTTTCTACATTCTATCACATAAATAAAGAAAACATATGCCAAATGCTTTCCAAAATATTCAATTACATTTAAGTTGTAAAAAAGGTGTACAGAAATTGCCAAAACATGTATCAACTAATATTAAAACTCAGTAAGATTTACATGGGTTCAGTTCCTCGTCTTCAGGGCAAGTAAAGTAGGCACATCCATTAGTTTCGGACTTGGGTCGATAGCATGATTTTTTTGATGAAGTCTGCAGACTCTCTTTGGATACATATCCCTCGATGTATTTACATCGACAGGTGCGATCCTTGAGGAAACTACCTTCTTCACAGGTTTCCTCCCCCAAATCCTTGCACAATGACTTAACGTACAAACAGTTGCGTTCTCGGAATTCATTGGACATCAGTCCAAACGGTTGGTAATGTGTCCTTGGACATTCAATTGATACTATGGATGAACTCTCTTTTGACAAAACTGGGTAATAACCTACATTTAATGTACAAATGAAAAAAATGAAGATGTGATTTAGAGAAATGATTTTAAATAATATATATATCACATTGTACCATCATGATAGATGTGTATGGAATCCGGATAGGGTCATGTAGTTCCCTATAGCATTATTGCACCTTAAAGGTTTGCGTCGATAGTGCGAAGATACGATGATCTAAATGGCCGAATCCGGATAAATGGATGTTTATTTCAATACACATTGAAGAAGATATATGCATTGTATATTTCTAAACATCAGAGGTTCGTTTTTTTTCAGACACTTCTAACAGGAAGACTTTTTTTTCAAATTGGCACTTTTAGAGAGAACAACTTGTCAATTGCTAATGGCTTAACCAGTTATTTGTCCTTATACATACGAGGGTTCTTCGGAAGGTATTGAGACAACACAAATATTTCTCTTTCTAAGTGACAAATTTGAGTAACAATTGGCATAAACATAGAGCAAAGTAATATTACAAAATAATCAATAATTTGTTTACGACGGTACACAAACAAGTCGGTGATCGGGGTACCCGGCAAAGGCCCAAACTCGAGTTTAAAAAACTTAAAACATCTACAATTTAAATGCTGATAGACATACAATTGATAAAAGAAATCAAACGATATATGTTCATTTTGCTATTTATTGTGACTAACTTTTGTGCAAGTTTCACTAGTGTTTGATTTGAAATAGGGAAATAAAACAAAAATATGTACCGAGCAATAGAAATCTGACAGCGACGGTTTATTGAATTTTGACGTCATGGCGGCGCAGCGAAAATATATACATCAAATTGGTGGGAATCTCGGAAGACGACCTTTTCTGGTCAAGAAATTGCTTAAACAATAACTATACGATGGAGAGGTGTCAAAATCTTCAGTTAATCGGAGTTTATTTACCGATTGTTTAACTAGAATTAAAACAAAGGGACTAAATATCAAGTACTTTTGACACATAAACTGATTTCAACAGTTCTAAGATACATACAGAATGAATGTAAGAGACGTTTCACAGTAAGTTGACTTTTTGGAAGAAAACACTCGATTTTTATTCACATAAAATCAAGAATGGAGAGAATATGTAACTGTTGCATTTTTGAAATAAAAAGAAATGATGAAAAATGAAGAATAGTTCATGTTTTGTTTTCCGTTCGTATGTAAAGTGTTTTAAACATAGGAGCAAGGAAAAACTTAAAAAATGACGTTGCGATGAGTTTGTGGTTGCTCCGGGTCAATGGATGTAGCAAGTTTGTTATCTTACCAGGAATAAACAAATGATGTCATTAACTTCAAAATTTTCAAGTTAATAAAAGGTATCCTGGTTTACTTTCTGGTGAAATTTCAATGACTTATCATTTTTCCCAAGGGAGTAAGAGTAAATGTCTCAATAATTTCCGAACAACCCTCGTATACTTAAGTCTAGTATTTCATTAAAGAACAGGAATTTGTTTATTATTCCATCTAAAACCAGGATACTTTTCCCATAGATAATAACAAACACAGCTTTTGCATTGCACACTATTTAATTGTAGAACTTGTTAGCATATTGCCCCCAACGTTTTAAGTCTAGAACATCCTTTAGTCATAATTTGAGATAATTTTTTCTTCTGTTTAACGCGTTATATTTGTTTACTAAAACTCACCTTTTACAATGTGTGTCGGTTTAAGGCAAGTTTCAACTGTTTTCCCCTCCAGGTCGTCCAAACAATGATACCACAAAGGGTTCTCCTTACATAACAGCCTAGATCGGGGCTCCCAGTAAACTCGATAGGGGCATAATACTGTCCCTAAAACGTTGTCCTGTAATGAATCAAAACCATTTCCGTTTATACAAAAAACAAAATTTTAAGATGAGTTAAATTTTTCGAATGTTATTTGTATAATGTTTAGTTCACAAACCAAAGCATCAATTTACTGTCTCGGAATGATTAACATTATTTGTAGAAATTGATAGATTTATGTCTTAGTTATTTTTGGGGGTGTTCTTTATGGGTTTATTATATTATACAAATTTCTATGAAAAAAACCTTTAAATTACATTCCTACTGTCTAATTATCATAAGAATATAAATATCTCTCAAAAAAAATATTATAAGCCAAATTGACATTTTATCCATAGTTTCGTCGCTTAAGTTCGATACCAAAGTCTCGCAAAAAGCTCAAATGCTTATTATACGTCAATTGGTTTTTTAAATTTTGGATTTGTCACTCCTTGTGAATACAAGTAGTTTGAATTATTTGATCCTTGAACTTGATCCGAGGGAAATGATATTCAAGAACTCCCTTGAACATTAATTGCCGCTCATTCAATCAATCAATCAAAAGACCGATTAATTGCCTCAAAGTAATCGGAAAGAGGAACGGGAAGTTATCAGTTCGATCATTTATATTGAGCACTCTAAAGAGATCGACTAAAAATAATTTTGAGAATCGAGGACAAGGAGAATTACTTATGCGACAAATAACAGTTCAATTTACTTTCAACGTTTCAACGTTTCAAACAAGGTTTAAATAGAATGTGTACAAATGTATAATATCGAAAAAGATAGAAAAATTGTGTAGAAGATGTTTTTGAAATTTGAATGTTACTCTAGGTAGAAGACAAAATTAATTATTGTTGCTTATGTTCAAAATCAAGCAAGCTAAGAATTAGCACAGCTTTAGTACCAACTCGGTTTTCAGTTTTTAATTTGTAAATATATATTGTATGTCTTCAGGAACAATATGGACTTAACGCTGATAATGTAATAGGACATAACCCCTTTAGTGTATTTCTGAAAAAGAAAGAGGTAAAAAAAAAAAAGGAGATAGTCATCGCATACTTGTAATTGATAAGTAGAAATTAGATGTCATAAAAATATTTTATGCAAGAAGTTTAAGTGCACTTTGTAGATCTGACATTAAGAGACAAATTAATTTTGAATCTGTATACGACGTAAGATTGAACATATTTAAACTTTTGTAATTGAGGAAAGTTTTCACATAACGCTAAATGTAATGCTTGTGGTACAAATAACAAATATTCGGAGTTCTGTAGCTTTCGTTTTAATGTAACTGGCTGTATACTTTCCGATTTTGTTAATGATATGTCTACAACTTTATGCTGATTTGGGTGGCCAAATTTTATTTGTCCAACAGTTCTTAAATTGTGGCATGGATCCTCCACCTCACTTTACAACTGTTTTAGATATGTAAAAGAATCTGAGGACGACATAATAAATTTCCTTATTAAAATATTCTTACTTGCATATTTCTTTTTTACAAAAACTGTTGTTACCTATATAGAATAGGTAGAATGCCTTGACTATAGGAGAATTAGCATCAATAAAATTTATCGCCTATGTAAATGTACTTGTGTGCTTAATTGCACACATTTAAACAAAACAGGAATGATTCTTTGAATAATATGAGGTGATCATTTACGGTCTGGGTGATCAAATCCAGAATCATTGGGGTTCTTAGGGGTTTATTTGGGTTAAAAAAAAAAGACGCATCGGAATGGTACTTTATTACTTATATAATTCTCAGCAATTGTACGATAATATATTTAAAAAGTCATTAATGAAATGTATTGAGCTATACTTTATACACAGACTAAACAATGGAAAATGTAAATATTTGTTCGTTTCGTTTCAAGCTAGCATTTCAATTAGCTTCTAGACACGCATAAATTGATATTACCTAGCAAGCTTTGTTAATGCACGGTAACTACAATTTAAAGATAGTTGTAGAGGAACATGTATCAAAAACAGTTTCCACCGGCGCGTTAATAGACTATCGAGTAACAACAATATATTAACCCAGTTTCCTTTTGAAAACATGAACTATAAGTTATCTTGGAATCGACAAATAAAGGGCAAGTGCTTCCCCTTTAAGAGGGTCCCATGATCGTAACTGATTTCAAGACTATATTGATCTTCTCGAGAAGAAAAGCTCTGTGTAAAGATATAGTAAAATACTGACTTTAAAAAGCTTATGAAATTTATCTTTACTCAATAATAGTGTATAACTTTAAAAATCAAAGCTTAAAATTTAAGGTAGATCTGATGGGTAATTTGTTGACCAGCTAGCCTCTTTAAATTCATATAATTAAACACATAGACCGTAAATGTACTTGAATGTTTTACTTGCATTGGTCGGACTATATAGTTTCTAACTCTGGTTGACTAAGCGCAACAGGTATAGAAATCACTATAATTACGACAATATCATTATAATTGTATCAGAAATAGTTTAAAATATTCAAACTCTTCTATGTCTTGGGGTAGAAAAATGCTTAAACATGGTCGCGACTCATACCCCCGTTAATTTTTTTACCCTGTTCTTTATTGTATACATAATTTAGATCTTGAAAATAAACGTATTTTGCAAATTGCAGACAAGAGGAACGGAAGAAAAACAATTCTAAACATCGGAGTGGAATGGCGTTTGTAGCAGATGCGATCTTTCAGGCAATTCATCCTAATATCTCCACCTTCCATTCAGCTGTTGATTATTTTTAAAATTTCAACTCGTAAGTAGTAAGAATATTTTCGTGTGTTATTTTTCACTATCAATAAGCTGATACATTAGCTTAATTAATTAAACATTTCAAGTAATAAACTATATTCTACTTCTAATCTTCAATTATTAGTTTGAACCTGTTTTTATATACATATTTTATAATTATGTATTTGAACCATTAAGTGTAAACTCAATCAGAAATTTCAATACAGAGAGAGAGAGAGAGAGAGAGAGAGAGAGAGAGAGAGAGAGAGAGAGAGAGAGAGAGAGAGAGAGAGAGAGATGGTGGGATATTAACCAACTTACAAGAATTTGTGATCAATTTCATGTAGAATACTTATACGTGTGTATATATTTAAAAATGTATATTGTTCATCTTTTTTATCAAAATGTCGGCATTTCTAGACCAAACCAACTGATCTTTAATCTTTGCAAAATTCATTGTATACTTTTTGCATTGAAAGAAATACCTCCGTTTTACATACACATTATAAGCACCTTAATAAATGTACATCGTTTATTCATGAAAGTTTAATTCGTTCATTAAAGGTTCTTTTTAACCTAAGCATTCAAATATTACAAACTATATCCCATCACTTTCACGCAGATATTGAAGAATCCCGATACATTAGACTAATAATGAACATTGGATTAATTACTTCCTTTGAATTTTTAGTGTTAATCGGGCCATAAATTTCAATATTGACATATTGATTTTACATTTTAGAAAATAATTCACAGCATAGTTAATATTGATCTGTCAAGTACGATTCAATTTTCAAATTTATTTTCTAGTATTAACTGGCGTCTCTCGGTTAAGTAGCGAAACGTTTATTTCATTTTCTCCCATTAATATCTGGGCAATCACATTCTACTTATCTTTAAGTATGGATGTCACTGTTTCATTCAACGAACAAAGAAGATCGGAAATCCGCAATAACAACAGGCACTTTCTTTACCTATAAGCTGTTTTTAAAGAAATTCGAGACCTTAATTATCTTTTTCACGACTCGACGCGCAGTACAATAGGTGTTGTAAATGGCGATATATTTTTTCTCGTAATTTGAAATACACAAGTTCAGAGTACAAAAAAGAAAGTCGCCGACAAGTTGGGGTTTTAAAAAAAAATCTAAATAATTCTTTCAATGTGTTTAGAATTGATTATACCCACTTCTTTCGTTGATTAACTTCGTGAGATAGTCAGAAAGAAAAAAAGTTTTTAAATTTTTTTTTAAACATTTTTCCAATGCATTAAGGGTAGGTTAGTCACACAGGGAACCCAAACTGGTCTCTACAGAAGGACAATTCCGAGATCATTCAAATGGCCATTGTTGTCAAAGGATTAACTTCACCAGGTCATGTTTGTGAGTTTTTGGAATTAAGGATAACGGTTACTTAAAATTCGCAGCAGTTCTAGAACAAATATCTTATCTGTAATATATTGGCTCTGAGTGGCAACCTGGAGGTTTAATACTATTGGACAGGAACGGACACTCTCACAATGGACTTAGATTCAAGTAATTTAAATCCTTAGTGTTCGGATCACTATTGATGGAGGCGGTCAAGTACCTCTTCATTTTCCAGGTTATAGCACCAGTGTCTTCTTTCTACGGTGACGGCGCGATGGAACTCTGAGAATTGTCTTGGCTAAAGCTTAGTAAGTATTTTCAAGTCATTTGTTCAATTGATTATTTACAAAATCAAACTTGTGATGCATCGTTTATTTGACTAAGCATTAATTATGAGAGTCACAGCACATAATTTTGTATGACCCTATGCGTAAACACGTGAGTTTTCTAAATAAAAAGGTCGAATTATCTCTGTATTTCCCATTATATTAATATTAATTTAATTTATGTGTGCGTATACATATTTGAAAAACATGTATCTTTTAATGTGACGTTTTAAAAAAGACCTTGATATTTTGTTAATTATTGAAATGGCGATTTCCTTAAATCTTAATCACCAATTGCAGCTACAATTAAGTATCTAATTAAATATCGATATTGAGAAAAAAAATCAAAACAAAGTGTAAGGTTCGGGATGGTTTTTTTTTTATTAAATCGCAAAGTTACATATCATTGATGACTGAATTATTGATATTTTATATGCTCCACGACCTTCAATTATTTTGTTAATGCATTGTTTATTTACACATTTAGAGAAAAAAGCATGCATTAACTTGTATCATATGTTCATCTAACCATAGTTTTCGCGTTGTATAATGCGCAATCGGAATCGATTTTACAATGGGACTTCTAAATGCATTGTAAATCTCTTATCAAAATTTCTTAAAATAGATTTAGTCTTGAAAACACATTTTTTCATTAGTCTATATTTATAGTCTTACGATGCCCTATACGTTTGTTCTTAACTTGCCTTTCTGTATATCTCCCTGCAATGACCTCTTGGAATCAGGGCAATCAAATTTTCATTATACTTGTAAAACCGCTCCTCTACGATACGATATACCATATAATAATCTAATTAAAATTAGACGTGTTCAACCGTTCCTCTACGATACGCTATACAAGGTTTCACTTGTATAGCTATCGCATAGAGGCGGTTTTACAAGTCTAGTTTAATTAGATTGGGAATAACGCACTCCGTGCAGTTACGCAATGTGTTTATTTGGAAGTAACGCAACTTATCAAATGATTAAGGCCGCGGTAATCGGTGTACGTTTTTATATAGAATCCACCGATAGGATAGCAACCGCATAATATACTTTAGAACATTTTGGCAAAATAATCAATTGAACGGAGATTGTAGATTGTTGCACTGATCTTCAAGCGGGGACAGTGGTGTAGTCCCAAGTTCTTAACGAAATCCCATGTGAAAATGGCATGGCAAGGCCCAATGACACAACGAAACTGTATAATGTAAATATAAATAAACGCTTTAATTAGACAATAGCCCCTTACGTTACTTCAAACAACTCTAAAACAATCGTACACAAATTTTGCACAAGGCTGCCGGACATAATTATAGTTTTACAAGTTAAAAAAACAATTTAGATATTCTCACAGTATAGATTTATGCGGTTGTGTACTTAGCATGTAATATCATTAAAACAGAAGCACATTATATCTAAATAAAATGAATTTTTAGGGGGAAATACAAGTTCAAGTTTTAACATTAAAGTTTGATATGTGGATAATGTTAAACACAGAGGCGTTCCTTCCTAGATTCTACCAGGAACGTTAGTTATCCAAGAAGTTTAAATGACACAAACAAGAAAATGTATTTTAGAGATAATTCGTTTATAATCCTATTATGAAATCGATAAATAATCTGAAATGACTATTTTCTTTCCAATTATATCTACAGCGAGTCTCGTATGAAAAATTCAAAAATAAGATAATTATATAATCGTGAAACTCATTACCGAATTGAAAAAATTCTGTAATAATTTGCGAACATTTCAAAATGAATGTCTTCTCAAATTGATTTCGTCGTCTCGTTGGCTATACTTTAAAGAACTACTTTTTAAAGGAATTATTATTTTAGAACACAAATAAATGAAACGTCTTTGTACTCTATACATTTTAGATAACAACATCATGGCAGGCAGACGACAGCCTCGCATGCAAACTGAAGGTGACGTCATCGGAATGAGTGGGGAAGCCTTATCGAGCACAAGCATAAAAAACGAGTTGGAAAAATGGAAACTTACGAATGAAATGCACTCACTTATATGTGATGAAAAACAGAGTACGATGAGTAATAGCAGAAAGTTACGAAAGTTGAAAGATGACGTAACAAAAATGTTGGCAGAGAGTTGTGTTTATAAACTGCACGGATTTCAACGATACGACCCGTTTTTAGCCGATTCTGAAACAAATGATAACATTGAAGAAAAGAAAGCCACAATGTCAAATGACCTTCATAAATCTAATTCTTCAGGAACGCTGCCATCAATCGACGAGACTGGGTCCTATGTGAAATCAAATTTAAAATCCTACGATAAAAAGGAAGTTAAAATGGTTGACGTGGTGTCAATGGCAGTCGCCAAAACTTTACCTCCAGTAGACTTCTCAGAAAGTTCCTCGGCAAACATTGATGAAAATGACACTGAAAATGAAGGCGATAACGCCAAATGCAGTATAATATCACCTCTAGCAATGAGCTTTCATGGAATGGTGTTATGGCGACAGAAAATACGTGACAGAATAATAGAAAAAGAGAAGGCGAAAAGGGAGCCCTCTGTCCGATACCATCCAAAAGTAGAAACTCAGACTGTAACAAATCGTTACAAGCAAATGTTTCCTGGAAATTGCAGGACGTACTTCGCGATGAAAAAATTTGTGGAAAAGGAAGCGGACACAATGATAAACAAAGTAGACTCTCCCCTATATTACAAAAAGATTTCTCATCTAGAGAAGCTGAAAAAGAAATGTCAGATTCCTGAAATCATTCGAAGAGATCGTTCAACTTCAGCTATTTTCAAAGATTTCAAAAGCTACAAAGCGAAGAAAGTAAATGACAAAAACCGAAAAGTTGCTGATTGGCAAACGGCTTCATGAAAAGATGATCAGCTTCTTCAAAAGTGATGTTTGTATACAATAAGATGGTTTCATAGACTTACTGTTATTCTACGTAGAGTTCGTGCAAAATTGTTTTTATTTATAAGGTTATATGACTCTTCCAAGAAAAATGTGTTCAAGACATTTTCTAAACAGTTTTAAAGTTGATATACTTTTTACTGAAATATTTATATATATTTTGTGTAATAATAAGTCAAATATATTCCTCTATGTAATGTCAACCTTAGTAAACGCTTTTACACTCAGGTTATATTAACTAAAATTGTGAATTTCGTTGATTTATGACGAAAGCTAAATGAAATATATGCAGATTGTGTCTTAAATAATAGATGCAGGAAAATTCTGCATTTTTTCTTCATTATGACGGATAAAACATCTTTGCTTTAAATGTCGTTAATATTTCACAAACATGTTACATTTCTATCACAAGAATTTGATATCTGTATTAAAGATCATTCTCTTAAACACAGTATTATAAAACATGTACTCTACTATGAAAAAATACTAGTTTTGAAAATTTGTTTCTTCAAAATTGTGACTAACAATTATTGTATATGTATATAAAAACTTTTCATTCTGTCCCATAGTCAAAGGGAAATTTAAAGCGTAGATTATTGAACAATGTCCCTAGTGTCTGCTTCCACCCACTATTTATTTGATATTGTGATAACCTAAAAACATTTGCACCCAAACTACATTTATTCAGTAAAAGGAGAAAACTCGAGATTTTCTGTTTTGAAACGCCTCTATTGTTTCAGGTTTCAATACACATAAAAAAGTCAATGGGATTTTGCATTGCAAACGACATGAAAAGTAATCGAATGACTTTGTTGAAAATTTGTGCAATGAGTCCCGTATATTTCCTAATGGATAAAAGATATCAGATTTTTCCATTATACATTCCATTCCGCTCCTTTGAATTTTTTCGCGTACGTTTAAGATTGAATCTTAGAATTTTTGCTGTGTATTAATTTTACTCATTTTACACTGACAGGTATGTGTATTTATAAGAAAATCAACAAAAAGTAATGGAAACGTTAACCATGCATAGACAGACTATAGAAACATTACACCAATGCGTCATTTTGTGTATCACAAATAATCATGGGCTTTTAAACAATGCCAAATTATTCGGACCTATGACAGTTTCGGGGAAACATATATTTAAAATTAACCAATAAAAGTTTCTTGAGCAATTTTTGTCATTAATCGAATTTAAAATTGAAACATATATCTTTAAACAACTAGCATATAGTTTTATCAACTTTAAACAACTACAATGTACCATAAAGGAAATATGGTGGAACAGCTGTCAATCACCTGTCGAGTAATTATTGTTGTACGACATACTGTACATGTTCAACCTTTTATGTACGAAATCGCACTAATGCCACAATGACACCCCCACCCATCCAACCCCCGCCCACAACAAAAAAATCCATGCAACACAATCTTATTTTACAATTCAATATATACAATTTACGCTTTAAAATGTAAGTCTCACACCTAAATCTGTTAATTTTACACGTAGACTGGTTTGTAAAATTCAAATTATAAAATATCTTTTTTCTTTACAGAATTATGTCTACAATTTTCAGACTAATGTGTGAGTGTTGAAAATTAAAAAAATAAATATGCGTCAATGTGGTACTAAAACGTATGATTATCGAAGGTAAAACCTCAGAAATGTACCAAATTGTACACTGTACAGTACAGATTCATCCAATATATTTTAATGATGATATTTTCTTTCTTAATATACAGCCCATAAGATCTAGAATGGCGATTCTTGTTGATATGTTTTTGTCACGCAGTATTTTGGTTGTCAGTATTGATCTGTATCTATATTGAACTATCTAAAATACAAATATATAAGAATAGAAAAAGGTAACTTTTAGATATAGTATCACTTTAATCAATTTCAAACAAAAGCTATTGCGTCAGTTTCAATCGCACCAATAAAAACGCCTGTTTGCTTCCCTATCTAGAGTGTGTTTAAACACTGTGACTTATAAATATCATGTTTTGTTACATTTGATTTGCTGCTCAAAGAATTTGATATCCTACATATATGTTACATTTGAGAGGCCGTAGATATATGTAAGAGCAATTGTTTGCATATCTCAAAATAAGGAATATGATAGTACATTATTATCTTTTAATTTAAGTAAAAATACAGTATATACGTGCATAAGACAGCAATCTGTTTGCAATGAACTCGGGAAACATATACAGGACCAAAGGAAGACTTATGAAACGGTACCAATAACACCAAGACTTTAGATACATGTATGTAATAAATAGAAAAATGTTGTTGAAACCGAACATATCATAATCGTTGTACGATCTCGCCTCGCCATCACCAACTTACTCAACTAAGTTCTCTAACTCAAATACATGAAAAATGACAATAACAGTCAACCACCTCAAAATCCATAAAACGAAATACAAATTCAAAGCAAAGCAACACGGACCTCTAAAAAGAAAGAGGTAGGATCAGGTACGATCAGGTGCCTAGGAGGAATGAGCATCCTCTGCTGACCGGTTGGGATAAAATCTGATAACTCAGAACTCAGAATGAGGCTGGATATATAGATGATGGCAGTTGGAGACAGAGGGGTCATACTGGACTGAAGGTACATGTAGTTATGTGAAAGATTCATTAAAAGGACAGGAATGTCTTTACATGTATTTTACATCTTTGAAAAGAAGAGCTATGTGGCTTATATGCATAAAGAAAAGAACATGTATTGAAATTAAGGTGGTCCTTACTCAGCAAATGTTTGGTTAAAGTGATGTTTTTTTCCTATTGAAATTACTAGTTTAACAACTTATTTAATTAAAAAATACCAAAAAATCATATTTTAACTACATGTGTACTTCCTTTTCTCACAAAAATCTGCAGTGTATATACCCCCTTTTTCGTCATACGTTTCCAGCCAATTTGCAGTTTTAAATATAATTTTCATGTAAAACAAGTTTCAAATATATATTTTAGGTTAAGTATATTATTTGAGAAAAACACTACAATTGTATTATTTTACAGATAATCTGATAAAAAACATTTTGTAGGGAAAAAATACCAAATAAAAGAAAATGAAATTTATTACAAAATTGAAAATATTGTGACACATATATTTGTATTTTGATTGTTAACTGGCCTAATATTTTTCTTTTTTCCTTTAGATTTATACATGTTGTACTTTCAAAGCTAAAATAAATAATAGGGACTACACGTGCAATTACAATTTATAGGGCAAGTATACACCAATTTCCCTGAATCTAATTGATCTTGGAAAATATCATTCTGAATCGTTAATTGAATTGAATAATTGAAAGTGAATTAGTTTTTATATGATTGAAAAATAGTACAAGACTAAACTTTGAAGAGATCGCCCTATGATAAGACAATTTTGAATGTACACAAATACAATATTTTGAAGCGTATAGTTGTTAAAAATCAAACCCTTCTAGCTGAACACCGCTCGTAATAGACACTGTCCGTCATATTTCTCTTTTATCACTGCTATCATTACAAGCCCTATATAAGCCGCGGACCTCTTAACAGTTGAAAGTAATTTACTGTAGAGGTCGCACCTGTGTGGACGTACATCTTACCACTCCGTGTTACTCGTTCGCGATGAAATTATCAAATTTTACGCACTTTTTCAAGCCAGGAAAATACTAAGATCAAATAAACGGGTCAATGTATTATTTACAAACAGAAAATACACATAAAATAAGAAATGAATGTATAAAATCAAAAGATCACAAAAAGAATACTACATGTTGGCCACGAGATTCAGGTGTGCAATCGGTGTAACGAAATCTAAGGGTTTATATACCTGTGAGACGGTGCCTATTTACGAACGGTGTTCAGCTTTAACTATATGCAGGAAATTAACTTTGGTGTGCTACTAATGCAATGTTATTAACTCAAGGTATATACAATAATTCTGTGCCTAATAAGTAATAATAATTACATATTTTCGATGCAATGTTTAAAGAACTATCAGTGATGACGTCACTTGAAAAGGGACAAACCTTAGATTTAAAAAAATTGCAATATTTAGCATAAAGTTAATTTTAATTCGATAATAGTTTTGTGTAAGATAAATGTTTTTTTAGAATTGCGAAGTGGATCTGGTGGGTAGTTTGTTGGTTACCCAGGTTGCTTAAAGTGAAGAAAAGGGACACAGGCACCCACTTTTTCTAATAAATCACAATTAATTAAGTTCTTTTAATGAAAAAGTTACTTATTAATGTTATTATGACAATAATAGGCACCTGTATTTAAAAAATCAAGGTTTTCTGCTAAATTAGTATCTTTCTTATAAAAAGGTTTTTGTCGAATTATATGACGCGTAAAGAAGAAAATCATTGATGATGATGATGATGATGATGATGATGATTATAACGACAATACAAAGTTTTACAGTTACCAATATCAAAGAAATCCTCAAAAACTTTGTTTACAGTTCACGCGTTATCACTCCTCCTTCAAGCACTATTTTTGCATTAGTTTGCACCAAACAAAAACATCAAAATCATGGGCTCGCTCTGTCTACCTACCTTATGAAACACTTGTACTATGTATCCTTTTTAATGTATTTTCGTAATACTAACATTGTAACAATACATAAGACGGTGCAGTTTTAATGGCATGCCCTCCAAATATTTAATACATGCGTCATTTTGTCCGCAAAAATATATCGATATGGAAAAATCTCACTTAAAAAAATCGAGATGTCAATAATTCTTAAACACAGCTATAGGCAAACATATCTTAAAACTCATTTTTATCCTGTGTTTACAAGATAATGTTTTATACCGGACATTGCCTTCAATCAGAATCTTTAAACCAAATATTACCCTTATTGATGGCAACATACACAAAGCATTGCTTTTAGATGTAAAGTGTTTGGAAATATACACAACGTATAAAAAAGGGTTTGAATCTGTGAAAGTTTTATCAAGTCATTGTTGTAGAATGATAAAAGGTTTAGTCTTTAAAGGTGTTGTTTGCTACTATCCAGGTTAAATATAACTTAATTGATTACTGAAATTGAAATATGAGATAAACGAATCTTCGAGTGGATGAGTCTTAGCATTCTTTTTCTTATAGACATATTACTATATCATACGATCGCTTGATCTACAATTATTAACAAACAGTTTACTTTCATAGAAAGACCGCAATGCTCCTTCTTATCAATTCCTGTTTCTTTTTCGGCGTGTTATTGCCATCATTCATAAGTTGCTCTACGGGAATGGCTTTCAGAGATTTGGATTTTGCTTACAGGAGAGAGGTACCTTACTATGATAAAAACGAGACTTTGTTCAGCACCACCAATCAGTCTTTCCAAGCTTCATATGGACGATGTGCCGTGCAGTGTATCGAGATCTGAGTTGTAACGCTTTAGAATTATGTAGTGTACCAGGTGGTTTCGAGTGCCGAGCAACGACTGGTCTGTTGAAGACAGCGTCTCAAACATACGGGACTGAGACATGTAAACAATATGTAATGGTAAGATTTGGTCTGTCACATTGAATTGTTTATGTCAAAACATAAACTTTAAACTTTATTTTCAATAGATAAGGAGACATGTTCAAAAAAATTGCTGTAACCAATTCTGTTTAATGTACCTTTGCAGGACTTAACATGTGGTGACGACGCCTTTCCAGACAGAAGACAGGGTCTATGTATATTTGGTAAGATATTTCTTGCGCCTGGCAGTCGAACTTGAAATTAACAAATCAATTATATTTCTCTGGCTGTTTTCATGTTTTCATTTTTCCTGTGCTATCAATCGTTTTTACATCATTTAATTTTAAATGTTTGCAACAAATTTTATCATTAAATGAATTGTTACAATGGATGAATAAATTCCAAGGTACCTTTTTTTGAACATCGATTTTGACGCGCAACACCCAACTGAAAACGTATTACATTTAGCATGTACGAAGTTAGCGTGACTTTTGATTAGTAAAAAATTATGTTTAAAAGTAAGTTATGTTTAAATATTGTTATTATATATATATATATATATATATATATATATATATATATATATATATATATATATATATATATATATTCTTGAAATTTTGCTATGTATTTGATTGAATATTCTTTTCCACTTAAAATGCTAAAAAGTACACAAATATAAATGTAATACATGTACGTTTACAGTATGGTCTACAAAAGGGTTGTTATTATATATTTGGCATATTTGTAGATGACTGTTTGGACTGTGACTGTGTCAGACAATATAAAACAAAGTCTGGAGGATATGGTTTGAACTTGAATGGAAAGCTTGTGTTCGCTTTATGTGAATTTGAATCAAATCAAACCTGGACGGTAAGATACTTTCAATAATACAAAGATTATTGATTATATATATGAAATAGATATATAGATATAGATTTCCCCTATAATGACATTTTTACCGATATGACATTGGACGCACGGCGTGTGTGACCGGTCGGCAGAGAGGATGATTATTACTCAATGGCACCTGATCCTACCTCAATTTTTTTTATTTTTTTTTTAGAGGTCCATTTTTGCTCTGCTCCTTTTTTGTAATTTCCCTTTCGACTTTTGAATTTGAACACTGTTCGTTATCACAACATATCAGCACAAGTTTCATTTTACAAACATGGTTTTATGCTGAGTGGGGCTCCTCTGTTTGCGTGATGGCTTGTCAAAACTATTCTAATTTACTTTATGTGTATATCTTTAAGAGTAATTGGTTAAACTTGCCAAGTTGATGACTGTATGAAGCCTTTTCTGATGTGAAAGTGCTATTGTTCTATCTCATGTGTGACTTTTAATTGTTTACTGGTATAAAGTAGAAAGTTAAACACAATAGCAACCACTTGTACATATACATGAACAACACTGCCATTTTTACTTGTATTTCAATCCAACCGTTACCGACAAATGAAATGCTAGTGGTCTTATAATACTTTGGTAAAAAAACAGGTTCGAAAAATGTGATCAAGATAAGTTCGTAAATTTCATTGCTGTGATATTTCCAAGGAAAATGCTAACTACATTTTCTACAATGTATATCAAAATATGTTAAAAGGCACACGCTTCCTTTGTTTATCTCTCACTTCCGAGAACAATGTAATACATTTCTATGTATAAAAAATGAATCAAAGTTGGAACCCTTTCGTAAGGACAGGAGGTTTGGTGATTGTACAAAATGAGGGTTTCGATGTTCAACCATACTTGAGACTTAATATTTAGTTTAAATATTTTCTCTAATGGTCATAACTAACAGCAAAAAATGCCTGCACGTTATCCTCGGACGCCATCAACAATGTTAAGTTCATTCATTTGTAACTGAGAGAGAAGAAATATTGTTTAAGAGTGGTAACTACTGGGATATTATTTAGCAGTGTAAGATCATTAGTGATGTTGATTCTCATTGACATTTGGTTTACTGGAACAATACACATTTCATTCAACACAGGTTATTCAGAATAGACACAATGGATCCGTTGAGTTTGGTAGAACTTGGCAAGAGTACGCGGATGGATTTGGATTTGTGCTAACAGAGTATTGGATAGGTAAGGCTTCATATTCGATAACTATCTTAAATACATGTTTCACGCCTCTACCAATGGATTTTTGCGGATATCAAATGACTTGAACACATCAGCTCCAAGCTTCACGGCTCAATGGCCATGCTATTGTAAACATTATCATTTTGGTCATAATTGGCGATGGACTGAATTACAGTAGGCAAACAAATAGATGGACATGGGTATGATTTCTAAATACAAAAAACAAAGTTTTAAGGGCGTTGGATCCTGCGATCAAAAGTCTTTAAGTTTTTTTCTAAAGTATTTCTTAAAAATGTACACACATAGACTAACCAAAATTCAAACTAAAATTTTGGGGTCTATATGCTTCTTTCGGTGCTACGGTGTATTTAATATGACCTTTCTGCACTAAAAGTGCAAATTGCACATAAATCACTTTTTCCTCTGTAATTTTTTATCGGAATGAATAATGGCATGAAATATAATTTTATACTACTTAAAATAAATAAAATTAAAATTAATAAAAAGAAAAAGTTTGCAATTTCTTCGCCGAATTGATATTTTGACCTTTTTGCACTGATAAAACGCTATTTTTAGCCATTTACGATTCAACATGCAATAAATTTATTTAAAAGTCTCAAACTTTTTCTCATATTATAATAGACTTGTTAGAAAAATCTTTTAAATTCAGAAAATAAAACCAAAAATATGGGTCTATGATTTAATATTTGACATATGGCATGAAATGAGCTGATTTAAGGCAAAAATTGGAGTTCATTTTTTCTTGACTTTTACGAAATATCAGTTTAATATGCCAATATATGTCAACAGAAATATTAAAAAATTGTTAAAATATGTATTTCGGAACAACTCGAAGATATACCAATGCACAACTATCTGGAAATTTGGTCTGCACTGAAAAAAGGAAGCTTAAGTTACGGTACTCTAAAACAACTAAGTTATGAAAAAAGTTCATTTTCTTCTTAAAAACCTTCCGCCACAAAATATCGTCCCTACCTAAAGTCTCTAAATATGTGATTTTCCCTTATTTATTTTATTCAAAATAGTTTATTTGGCATTGTAAAATATGAATTTACAAGTAGAATTAATATATGATGCATCATTTCCAGACTGGAGGTGACCCAAAATGGTTACCCCAAAACAGAGGAACGAACCTCTTTAAGTAATAAAATGTAGAAGATGTGCAGCATATCCTGCTGTACAGATTAATCGGGGAAACTAAAATAGGATCTTAAAGCAGAAAATAACATAGAAACTTAGCAGCCCCTAAGACAACAAAACATAATCTGTAACACATACAGAGAATGATATGCACGTCAAAGGCAGACCAAATAACCCCAACACTTCAATATATACTAAAGAAAAAATTACAATTAAAATATTTTTAACAAACCAGAACCGTCTCTTCTGAATTATTAGTTATAATTCGACACCAACTCTCATGGTACTCGAAAAAATATTGCCAACATATACATTTCAATTGAATATATTACTTTGCAGTCATTTCGGACAAAAAAGAATTCCTTTACAATATAAGAAGCTTATATGTAAATAAAATAATCATCTCATTGTATAATGTCCCATTAGAAAGACGCTTATGGCTTTTTATGCGATTATGCACCTTGAAACAAATCCTAAGCGGTTTTTTAAGTAAATAAAATTATCAGTATCTCTTGGATATCCATTTTGTGAATAAGTAGTCTAACAATATTGAAAATACTAGGACAACTATGATGACAATAAGTGAAAAAAGAAACCCCGACCTGTAGAAATGGACGTCAAAATGCTGAACGATATATTTCGGTAAGACGGATGCCAGACAACAAGTAATACAGGGCAAGTTTGAAGTGGACAGATGGTTTGTACTTAGAAAAATATTTAGAAAACAAAACTAGGAATGTATATTGAATGTGCACTTAAAGTACATGTTCAATAAAATATTTTTTCCAAGACATTTTCGGAAATAAAACATCAATGCTATCGTAAACAATGCGGAGGTTTAGATACAACGTAAAGACTGGAATTTTCGACGTCTCACATTGCGCCGCCTGGCAAAACGTGTTGATTCTAATTATTCATTTTCTCAATCAACAAATAAAGTAGAGACGTGAATTTTTCAGTATCCTTTGCCAAAGGGTCATTGAGCAAAACAAAGAAGTCTAATGAAATTGCAGTGAACAGATTTTGAATTATGTGTCCTGTCTACGCTATTTTGGGACAACCATCATATATGAAATCAATACTTGTATAACTTCGTTTTTCACAGGACACGTGATAAAATGTACTAAAATTTACTATATTTCCGATATATGAGGCCTTTCCCTTAAATTCATTGCAAATAACCCACAGACACACTAATAAATCGTTAATTGTGAAGTCACATATTATCATTCTTTTATACACTAGCGTCTTTCTTTTACATTAAATATTGACAGGAACTGAATATATCCATCTACTGACTCTGTCTGGATTAACAACAATTAGAATTGATCTGGAAGACTACGACGGTGACAAACGATATGCTGAGTATAGCTTGTTCAATGTGTCTGATGGGAGTAATAAATATAGACTGACCACATCCGGATATTCCGGAACTGCAGGTAC
This sequence comes from Magallana nippona, assembly GCA_033439105.1. Classification (NCBI taxonomy): domain Eukaryota; kingdom Metazoa; phylum Mollusca; class Bivalvia; order Ostreida; family Ostreidae; genus Magallana; species Magallana nippona. The sequence goes on along the minus strand of CM065921.1, from coordinate 39,634,047 downwards.
GATATGATACGAACGTATATAATTTATTAAATTTACAAATTATACGAATACCAAAATATTTCAAGATGTTGCTTGTGATTATGAGTCTACAATATACATACAAAAAATGAATGTGAAAATCAACACAACAAGTTAAACTGTTTCTATCAGAGCAATCAATGAGAATGCTTCATTAATGAATGATACATTGTATCCATTAATTATATCTGAGGTTTGTCATAGTAAAATCCTTCATTCTCCAAAATCAATACCTTCAAAATTGTAAACTGGCTCGTATTTATCAATGTTCTGCATTTTCATAGTGACCTCGGTGTCCACAAAATACCAGATTAATTGTTTGTCTATATTCTGGTAATTCATTTCCTTACCAGAATTATCTTGTTTCAATGAATTTTTGATTACATCAAATAATGATTATTCGGAAATAGCATGTAAGCATTATTTACAATTTAAATGAAAAAGCTCATTCAGCATTTTTTTCATTTATACAAATAGGAAAATAGAAATACATTTACCATTTCATTTTCCTTATAATTTGTTTGGTCTTTCTACAAGATAAGTATGTCTCTTTACTTTAGAATTAGATTAGATTGTTGCCCTATTTGAAGTTTTTAACAGAATGACATCAATGCAAAATTGTTTAAAATACACAAGCGTCTCCGCCTTCATGGAAAACACCTTAATATTACAGAATTTATGAAATTTACTTTTTCTATGTTGATAATTTGACCAACTCATTTTTTTTTTATAAATCTTTGTTTATTTCCTAAAATAGAAGAACGTATGTGTAGTTTGTGTTATATACGTACAGGCATGTTCGGTGGAACATAAACACGTAATATATGTTCCGAGAAGATAAACAAAAGTCAGTTCTTTTCACTTTATAGGTGACAGCATGTCATCTGTTAATGGAGATGAGAAGGCTGACGGCGAAATGTTTAGTACAACTGATACAGACAACGACCGAGCAAATTCAAACTGCGCGGCACAAGGAAGAGGGGGTTGGTGGTATGGAAAATGTACTTATAGCAGCTTAAACGGTGAATATGACAATAACAGCAAGTTCAAAGGAATCAACTGGGGAACCTTCAGAGGAATGAGCTACACTCTGAAAACGTCAAAAATGAAGCTCAGAAGACCGTAGACTATACTGACAAACTTACACGTGATTTAACAGAAATAACTGCAAACATTTGATACAATTGATAATTGAGTTTGAAGATATTAAACAGAGTATTTTGAAATTATAAAGAAATCTAAATGTGTATTAGGTTGTTGATCTTTCATAAATAACCATGATGCAGCATTGTTTGTTGTACGTGTCGTTTTTTACTTTAAATCTTACATAAATAAGCTAACATGATTCATATATACGCATTATTCATATTCATCTCCGACTAAATCCATATTATTTCTTGATTTCTATCATTTTGTTCATTGCTACATACCTGTTACTAGTATGCTCATGCTCTACTGCATTCAGGTACTGTAGAATCATTTTCATTTCTGTTCATGAGTTGCTAAAATTTGTTTGGTTCATAGGGACGTAATTTCATTTGTAGCAACTCTAGAATAATTTTGAAAATTATTAAACAAATGCTTGTATATACGTTTGTGGGGATGTCATTTCGTTGGCTAGTGTTATCCACAAAAGCCACGAACATTGGTCCCCTACGAACAATGACGATTCCACAGTATTTCATTCACACGTACACGTCACAGTAGTGTTTGTAGTAACGTGTCTTAAAGCTGAACACTGCTCGAAAATAGGCCCTGTCCGCCATATTTCTCTTCACCGCTGCTGTCCGTACAACCCCTATATAAGGCGCAGACCTCTAAACAGTTCAAAGTATTTTGCTTTAGAGGTCTCACCTGTGTAGACGTACATCTTGCCTCGCCGTATTACTCGGTCGCGATGAAATTATCAAATTTTACGCACTTTTTTTCAAGCCAGGAGAATACTAACATCAAAGAAATTGGTAAATACATTATTTACAAATAGAATATGCACATATAATAACAAATAAATGCATAAAATCCAAAGGAATACTACACGAGTCGGCCACGAGTTTTTGGTGTGCAATCGGGTGTAACGAAATCGAAGGGTTTATATACCTGTGTGACGGTGCCTATTTACGAGCGGTGTTCAGCTTTAATGAACAAAGTATAGACAGTGCACTGGTGGTTAACATCCAACAAGTACCCAAACAAAATAGATTGAATCCAGGCTCACCATTGTAAAAGTACTAGCAAAAGAACGCTCCCTTGTCTTGGATTGTTTTGCTCGAAACATTTTCTCGAGTTTTACCTTTATTTTATTTTCTGGAAAACTTTTAAAGTTACCACATGCTGGTATCTTTTTTTAATTTGTATCGCAAAATATTTTTTTTTGATCAAGTGCGCCAAGGAGAGACACTTAATGTTGTAAACAGACTCTGCACACGTGTTCGCTGTACACACAAAGTAAAGCTACCAAATCTTTGCGATGTTATCGGTTTGACAATAATTCATAAAGTTTTCCTATTAATGTGGTGTCTTTATTTAGCTGGCTACCATATTAAAATGTTTTCGTTAAGTAATCTATTTTTGATTTCTGATCATAATTACATAATATATTTTTTTATTGGATGTGTCTTGTAAATTATGTTAGACACGAAGTTTTTTGGGGTTTTTTTATGGTTTTTTTGGGGGTTTTTTTTGTAGTATTCTTTTGTTATTATTCAAATGAAAACAAGTTGTTAAATAAATTGGAGAATGTCCAAGAAAATTCAAAATTTTCAAAGGTTTTCAATTGCTCATTTTTTTTACTTAAAAAAATATCAAACTGGGAGTACTGAAGAAGATCCGACAAACTGTCATTGTTTTCTTTTATTCAAAAATTAAATGCATTGCAATGAAATCACATATGACTTTGGAAAGGAGATAAAAATTCGGACTTTTTTATTAAAAAATATCTCAAAAAATCTCAAATGCATTTCATTTTCATTTTCTTCACAATACAGTTTACATGTATAAATCAACCGTAAATAATCATCATCATTTAAAATCTTTAAAATATTTAAACAAAAATTGATTCATTACCATGCACAAATTGTTATGAAACAGAGGAAAATCGAACTGTGTAAAGTACTAACGGGGCTGTTTTCCGGTATGATTTTCGTTAATTTGTAAAAAATAAACCTTAATATATACACACCATGCAATGTTCATTCATGTGATTTATAAATAAATATTGATATTATTGACAGATGGGATTACCTATTAGAATTAAAATATACAATGCTGAATGCGTGTAATAATTTCATTGACCAATAGCAAAAAATAAATGCAGCAAATTGTTTATTTTTACTTCAAAATGATGAGCAAGAGCAAACATGATATCTGTATTAGAAATCATCCCATCCCATCGAGACCGACCTAAGAAAGAAAGATGGCGCTTAAGATGTAGAATCGACAGAAATCTGGGCGCACTGTGGGAGTGAAAATTTCATCGACTAATTTTGCATAATTTTCGAATTATATTTGTATTGTTCTTTTTGGGACGACGTTGAATTGGTGGGAAAATGTTTGAAATGTAAAAGGTTTTATCATAATATGGGTCTGAATATAGCAACACTAAGCAAGATGCAAATCCTATTTATTTACAGCTGGTTTTAAATGATTTTGTTGTTCTGGGTCCTCTCACCGAGAATTTGAAACGTGTAGAAAATACGCCGCTATTTTAAAAAGATGGAGAGATGACACACAGAGAACACGTTATATACTTTTTCACAATATTTTTGGAAGGAAAATGAACAAATTCCAAAGATGACAATATTGTTTTAAATACTAGTTTTACAACAAACTATAAGTCACGCATGGCTCACTGGTTTCGTGCTTGATTAGTGAATAAAGACTTTGGAGTGTCTTGCAATTGTGTTCAAGTTCTGCTGGTGTTTTCTTTTTTAAAAACCAATTTGTGCTTAAATACATGTTAAACTATAGAATATGTTTGAATTGGTCTTATTGATTTGAGCTATCAGCTTTTCTGTTCCTATTGCTAGTATTTCATGATATACGATATAAATAAATATATATAATTGCAATGAAATAGGTATGCATTAACATTTGAAATACAAATATTTTTCGATTTACCCCTCATGACCGTTTTCAGAAAGCTTGTAAGTATTTTAATATAGTAGGAATATACATATACTACTTGTTCGAGCCAGCAGTTATAGACATTTAAATCCCAATGATGATGATTCCAGCAAACTTACAATCTTTTGCGCCCACTTTCTTTATCAAATAGTATAGTATCTAAATTTATATTGCATATTGAACAATAATATTTATGATTCCGATGTTGATTTTAAAGTATAACGCAGAAAAATGATTAACCTCGTTAATACTTTAAAAATCAAAGTGTTGGGGTTGTCAGTATTAAACTGTAACTTTAATAAACTATCCAAAATATATATGTTAGAGATTGATTATAAATGATGTATTATAGATATATAACACTTTAATCAATTTTGATATTTCAAACAGAACTGATAGCTGCTGTAACAATTTCGTGGAAATCATAAATACGCCACTTTGCTTCCTAATCTAGAGTGTAGTTAAAGATTGTGACTTACTGCAGAGTCTGAGTCATCTGTTTCATATTTAAATAATTTACCAGAAAAAGACAATAATGGTGACCTAACAACAAAACTTTATGATAAACGTGCACGTGATAACTTCATTTTTTTATCGTTAACTTTCCTTACTTATGTAGCAATATACCTTTATCATGCTCTACGTATAAACAATTTCTAAAATGAGACAAGCTACATGTACTGACAAACAAGTTGATACAACAAAATCATCAACAGTCTCGATTATAGTCATCATTTCGTTGTCTACGGGTTTTTCCGTTTCCCCGATTACGACAAAGAGCACACGGCGGGTGTGACTGGTCAGCAGAGGATACTCACTCCTCCATGGCAATTAATCCTACCTCTAATTTTTTAGAGGTCTGTGTTTGCTCTGCTCCTGTTTTGCATTTTTCCTTTGAACTTTTGATTTTGAACACTGTTCGTTATCACTACATTTCATTTTTTACTTCATGTTTTGGTTTTCAAAGTTGCATTTAGCATGGGAGTCCTTAACAGTACAAAAGCAAGACTTTACGAAAAAATACCATCAACATCAAGACTTTTGATTTGTAAAAGAAAAAACATGTTCTTATAGCCGACCATATTACATTCGTGTTTTTTTTTTTTTGCAACTTCGCATCGCCATTTTCAATGTTTTTAAATTACTAAACTAAGTTCTTGAACTCAAGTCCTTTCATGAATAATACATGTTGGGATAAAATCTGAGAATTCAGAATGAGGCTGAAAATTTAGATGAGGACTGTTGGTGATAGTGGGGCCATGACGGACTGAAAATAGTTATGTGAAAGATTAAATAAAAGGACAGGATTTTTTTTTCAAAAGAAGAGTAATGACGCTATGTATAATTAAGAGAAAAAAGGTATTGAAATTAATTTTTTTAAAAATACACTATTTTATGCATTGATTATTTGTCACTTGAAAAGAGCAAAGGTGGTTATGAAAATATTTTAGTAATAACAGATCATTTCACTAGGTATACTCAAGCTTTTCCTACAAGAAACCAAACTGCTAAAACCACAGCTAAAATACTTTTTGAAGAATTTATAGTTCACTATGGCTTTCCTACTAGACTTCACAGTGACCAGGGCAGGAATTTCACCAGTCATGTCATCAGAGAACTCTGCAAGTTGGCTGGAGTGCAGCAGTCCCGCACTACTCCCTACCATCCGATGGGAAATGGTATGGTTGAGCGATTTAATCAGACACTTATTCGTATGATCGGTACTTTAGACGACAAACAGAAAGAGGATTGGAAATCTCATGTAAGTAGTCTGGTTCATGCGTACAATGCGACCAAACATGATAGCACCGGCTATACTCCTTTTTATTTGATGTTTGGTAGACATCCGCGTTTGTCGATTGATGCATATTTATGTCTCGATAACGAAACTACAGAAAAATCCAACAGTTATGACAATTATGCGAAAAAGCTAGAACAACGGTTGGATTTTGCGTATAAGATAGCTTCTCGTGAAGCTGACAATAGCGCTGTTCGGCATAAGCACCGTTTCGATAGAAAAGTACGCGAGTCTACTGTTCATGTTGGTGACCGAGTGTTAATTCGCAATGTAGGTCTAAAAGGTAAACAAAAACTGGCTGATAAGTGGGCCAGAGACTCGTACATAGTCGTCAGTCAGCCCAATTCAGATATTCCAGTGTTTAGAGTTAAGAAAGAGTATGGTCAGGGGAAAACAAAAGTTCTCCACAGGAATATGCTGTTACCTATTTCATATATCCCCAGGTTCTCAGATGTAGAGCAGTCCCAGTCCAACAAAAGTGTTAAGCCCAACCCAGGTATAGAGCAGTTACATGAATCTGTTGAGACCCCTAGTCCAAACCAAATGGTGTTAGATGATTCTGATTCATCATCAGATTCTGAGTCTTCTGACAGTGATCATGTATATGTGATTCCACAGAGAAAGGTAAGACATGACACTGTTCAGAACTCAACTCCCAGTGTTATACAGGGTAGAACCAATAATTTTGAGAAGAGTACTTTTTACCACCCTGCTGATACTTGTACTCCATTATCTTTGAATAGGAATGTATCATTTGATAGTACTTATGTTAGACCACGGAGACAGATTAGACCTCCAGACAGGTATGGAGACTGGGTCTCTCATCAGTTAACATCAGAAGTGTACTATGTTTGAATTTTGCAGGGGAGAATGTCATGTGTTTTTAATAAGGTCTTGTTTTCGTGTTGTATTTTGTTTAAATGTCAGGAGCCATTTTCCCAAGCAGGGGAGAATGTCGCAGTGGTTATTTCAAAGTTTTATTTTGCTTATTTATATTTGGCGCGCATTGCCAATCGAGCGTGTATGAGAGGTGAAAGTGAATGTATGAATGAGATTTAGTTAGTCACGTGAGGATTTTGTTTATGGTTGTATGTTGACCACGTGTTTATTGTTTACTACTAGATTAAAGCTGACCAATAGAAATGTACGACTAAATTCATTAATATGCATGACTTTACTAACTCACTATAAATAGCGTAAATCCCGCCAATTTTCCAACCCCACGACTTTTATCTTCATGGTAGATACAGTGAAGTATACCTTTACCTTACCTGTACAAGATATTTCATATATTTTGTAATACCATATTTCTGGATACCTGGTAAGCTTCCGTTTACCTTGTAATTGAAATATCTAATCATATTTATTGTAAATTACTTTTAATTCATTTTATTCAAATATTCTAAATTATCATGCGATGTTGCGTATGAATTGTGTAACTGTTTGTGAGTGTGAGTGTGTTTGTACTTATAGGTTTTATTGCTTGATATAATCCTCAAAATAAAAGAACCGCTATGTAGCTGAAATCGGTATTCAGCGTTATTTATTCACAAGACCCTGCGACATATACAGTAGTTGATTTAATTTGATATTTGTTTTCGTGTAAGATAATTATTTTAAAATTAATTTTGGTGTATCTGGTGTATAATTTATTAATCACCCAGATTCCTTATAAAGAAGTAAAGTGACACAGGCGCACAAATTTTCTAATAGGTCACAATAATTTAAGTTCTTTTAATGTAAAATTTTACTTAAAATAAATGTTATTATGACATTTTTCAGCACCAGTATTTGAAAAGCCAACGATACTTTGGTACAATATCTGTTTTCTAAAAACGTTTGTGTCTAACAATATGACACGTAAAGAAAAGTATTGATGATGGTTATATAAAATTTTACAGTTACCAACATCAAAGAAATCTTTAAAAAAAATCATTGTTCATGGGTTATCACTCATCTTTTAGGCACTATCTTTGCATTCTTCTGCAACCTACATACGCCAAATGCAAGCATCAAAATAAAGGGCCTGCTGTGTGTACCTATCATAAGAACACTTGTACCATGCCTTCCTTTTAATGTAAATTTCTTCACTTACTTTGTAACAATGCCTGAGATAGTGTACTTTTTATGGCGTTGCTTTCAAACCCTTGTCGCATTCTGTCGCAGAGCAAAAAAGGAAAGTGTTATGGAAAAATCTCAATTTAGAATCCAAGATATCAATAATTCTAAAACACTACGTTGAGCAAATATATCTTAAAAGTCATTTTTATTTTGTGTTTACAAGATAATGTTTAATACCGGACATTGCCTTCGATCAGATTCTTTAAACCCAATAGTACACTTATTGATGAAAACGGACACAAAGCATTGCTTTTAAGTATGAAGTGTTTAGAAAATATAATCCTTGGTTAAAAAAAGGTTTAAATCTGTGAAAGATTTGTAAAGTCATTGTAATAGAATGATCAACGTTTACTCTTTGAAAGTGTTGTTTACTACTATTCAGGTATAAAATAACTTATAATAATTGATTACTGACATTGAAATTTGAGATAAAAGAACCTTCGAGTGCATCAATCTTATCACTCTGTTTATTATAGAGAACTGACTTTGTCGTAAAAGAATTTAATCTACAATTTCCAAGAAACAGTGGAAATTTTAAGAATGTTCGCAGTGATCGCTCTCATAAATCTCTGTTTCTTCATCAGTGTCATGTTGCCATCATTCATAAGTTGTTCTACAGGATTGGCTTACAGAGATTTGGAGTTTATATACAGGAGAGAGGTACCTTATTATGATAAAAACGAGACGTTGTTCAGCACCACAAGTCAGTCTTTCCTCGCTTCCTATGGACGATGTGCAGTACAGTGTATCGAGGATCTGAGTTGTAACGCCCTGGAACTGTGTCGCGTATCAGGTGGTTCTGAGTGCAGAGCAACCACTGGTCTGTTGAAGACAGCGCCTCAAACATACGAGAAAGGGACGTGTAAACAGTATGTAATGGTAAGATGTGATCATTCAAATTGAATTGTCCAAGTCACAAACATAAATTTTTAATAGATTATTTAGAACTTTTAGGAAACGTTTACATACAAATCGTTATATGTTGTTACCAATTGCGTTCTGGTGTACATGGGCAGGACTTATCGTGTGGTGACGACGCCTTTCCAGATAGAAGACAGGGTCTTTGTATATTTGGTAAGACTTCTCAAGTCAATATTGATATTTTCATGCTATTTTCATATTATAACTTTTCCCAATGCCATTTTTTTTTTTTTTTTTTTACGTTTTTTAAAATGATTTAACTATTTTGTCATTTAATGGCATTTTGTCATTATTCAGAATTGTTAATCTGACTAAGTCTTATATAACTTGACCTGTAAGTATAACTTGACTGGGTTATTCTGACAGGATGTTTTCTTAAGGACGTTAATTTTGACGCGCATCACTGTTACATTCTAAGGAAGCGTTGTCATTTTAAGCAAATGACATCTTTTAGATGACTGTTCAGACTGTGATTGTGTCAGACAATACAAAACAAATTCTGGAGGATATGGTTTGAACATGAATGGAACGCTTGTGTTCGTTTTATGTGAATTTGAATCAAATCAAACCTGGACGGTAAGATATCTTTATTTTTGATACACTGTTCAAAAACACTATTGAATTTTGTAAATACATGTATCTTCTCACACTTATGGATAACGTCTTCTCAGGGGCGCAATAAATCCACAATTAGGAATTAGAAAATTCTAATTGTAGAATAGTATGCTTCCTGTCAGTTTGTCACAATATATTCAATACTCATTTATTGTTGCATAATTTTCAATATGTATATATAGCGTAAGCATATTTTGCCGAAATAGAGCACGCCATTTGTTTCTAAGGAAAATCATAACTTTTTAGTCCAATAGCATCATATGAGTTAGTTGCGCGGTTTTATATATCTATGTAACGTTGTTACATACATTTGACATCAAACAAAATATGTTAATCTTTCCAAAAACGCCTCATCATTGATGGGGGTTTTAAAGTAAAAGTTTTTTTTTATAAACTTTTAAACAAATCATTTCACATATTTAAAGGAGTTGTTACATTGGAATCATGAAAACGCGTTTGAAATGACGATTAAAGAAGTAAAAATTCAATGATATTTTGTCTGCTAAACAACCAAACAACTCCAGTTTCCGCGGAATTCTTTACTGTGCACTATGTATCAAACCCTGACTACTATTTAGGCATGGTACATGCACAACACAACACTATTATATAACTAAAAAAAATATAGACATAAAATGTCATTAAAACCTCTACTAAATAGCAGTATCTTCAATTTTACTGTATGTTACTGCGTATTATATTCATTGATGACGTTACTGGCATGCTTGATAGATAGGATCAATGTCGGGAGACAAATCATCGGAATGCAATGTAAACAGTATCGAAATAAGACGTATTTAATACAGATAACCTATATTTAGCTGGTTTTCAGTGGGGAAAGTCAGGATTGTAAAGGTAGAGATCTTATGTTTTATCAGCAAATGTTACAAGGTAAGTTGATATGCATTTATTTGGTTCGACTTGCCTTTTCTCTGTCAGTATTTACAAAAAAGGCAAAAGTGAAACACTACTCCAAATATTATGAAAGATGAATTGGGCAAATATCGAACGCACTCTAGTATGACATAAAATACTGGAGAAGTGCTCCTAAAATCCCTTGCTTCGTTGTTGTAAAGAAAATTACGTTTATTTTTTTAAAAGAAATTGAAAAAATTAAGAGGGTTTTCGGTAATTACATACTGACAATATTTATTTTAGACGATCAACAATATGATTGAAGCAGCAATACCAACAAATAAACGAATTATTTACCGATCAAATTATTGTATCATACGCACTAATAAATTTCGAAGTATGTTACACTTTGTGATTTTTTGTTCCGGCAAAATAGGGATCTACTTATAACTAATGCAAAACAAGGCACCGATATCTTCAACAGGCGACTCGATTTCGACCCACAAAGATGATTCATAATTGAACACATACACTTCTTATTTTATATTCAGCATCGATTTTTATCTAGAAAAAGCAATCTTCAAATGACCATAATTTCCACGATCATTAAAGTCGGAGTTGCTTTAACCTACCCTCGCACACTTAACAAGATTTTCTTTACTTTGAAATTTTTATAAATGATAAAACGATTTGGAGGTTGGAAAACAGTAATATATGGATAGCTTCACTAGCTGTATTTTTCAATAATATTAAACATGAAAATTTGAATTTAATTTATACCGAATTTCCTCTGTAAATTTTCCAAAAACTTCCCGTCATTGATAGGGAATTCTAAAAAAAAAAAAAAACAAACAAAAAAACCCCTGACGATTAGGAGATCTATTTTTAATAATCCTAAAAACAGTTCTATTTGATTATCAATGTGAAATCTGTGGAATGTAAATGTTTGATTTAAATATTAAAGATTTACATGTACCGTTTATACATTTAATGAAACATTTTCATCCATATAATACATGTGCAGGTTATTCAGAATAGACACAATGGATCTGTTAACTTTAACAGAGGTTGGCTGGAATACACCAATGGATTTGGATCAGTGCTTACTGAGTACTGGATAGGTAAACCATCGCTTTGCATATGTTACCCATTGTTTCTCTTTATTGTGCTATATTATCTCTTTATATTGTTATTAAATATATTGGCCAAAGTATCATTAAGAATGAACATACAAAATTGTAACAAAACCCAAATAATCTTTTAGAGAATAATCAGACTAACAGCGTTCGTGCTTTCGTCGCATCGACTGAAAAGATTTTAATTAAAAAGACCCCCTAAATTTCACTGATATCTACAGGTGTAAAACGCAAAAAACCACTAAAAGTTGGTTGGTGGGGGTAACCGTTGCCATGGCAACCGAGGCTAAAGATTGAAAAATAACAAAACTTACCTTCTTTGAAGATATATTAGAATGTTTTGCCCTCTAATGTTAACTATCAAAGACATAAAACAGCCTTTGTCCTATCTCAATTCTTATATTAGATAAGAAAATTGATGGAAAAACCAATACTTTTAAAATGTTACCTTGGAAACCGTTACAAATTTTTTAAATAAGGTTTTTGCAGTTTTTTCATAAACCGAAATAGGAAAGTATTAAATTTTTACATCATTATCAAGGTTCATGCAATATATATTTTATTATGAAAATTGACATCCGTTGCTATGTTAACAAGGCCAAGAAATAGGAAAAACTGAGAAATTGAAGATGATTTTGATATGGTTTAGTTCCTGATTTTAGAAATTTTTAGCAATTGTTTTAATTGGACCTTGTAAAAATATTGCTTGATTTTTATTATATATCACAAAAAGCTTTGTTATGGAACAGAGAAGTGTTTTTGCTATGGAAAATAAAGTTGCCTAGAAAATCACACAAAAAGTCTTACTTTTTGAAAAGTCCATAGCAACGGCAGTTATTCTTAGAAAATGTCCGATATTTTTCAAGAGTAATTAAAGTTTAGGACATACTTGATTTTTTTTCTCACCAATTGACTATATATAATAATTTATTATTTGTGACTAATATCCATTCAAATATGCCTAAAAATATTATAATTTACCTCATTTTTCAGCTTATTACCATAGCAACGGATCTCAATTTTCATTTTTAAATTTTTAAATCCACAATCATAATAGCGTTTACCAAAAAATCCAAGATTTGCTCTTTTTATTCAAATTAAATGAAGAAAACATGTTGTTAAATTTCTGTTTAGTAACCATGGAAACGCTCTAAAAATATGCGTTTCTCCATGAATGTTTTTCTTTCTTTTGAAAAATGACAACTATTTTTTTATAATATATTCTACCCTGGAAACCCCAAGTTGTGCACATTACTCACAGTATATTCTAATATATGCATTAAAATGCCATTTTTACATCTTTGCCCTCTGTTACCATGGCAACGGGACCACATAGCAACAAATGAATGGTGTTAGGCTTTTTTAGTCATCAAAGTTTATTAAATTGTCAAGTATGAAGAAAATCCGTGACAATGCGTGGCCATCGAATTTTGATTCTTACATAGAATTGATCTTAATTTCTGAGTAAGTAGCACATTGATTAAAAAAGGGGCAACGTTTAGATCATATGTTTTACTTGTATACGTCTGATATAAAAATAAAAATAGGTTTATAACATGTGTTTTATAACTAGTTAAGCTGTCTATAAAATCATTCTCCTATCATATTGTCAGGAACTGAATATATCCATCAACTGACTCTGTCTGGATTGACAACTGTAAGAATTGATCTGGAAGACTACGACGGTGACAAACGATATGCCGAGTATAGCTTGTTCAATGTGTCTGATAGGAATGATCACTATAGACTTGCCATATCGGGATATTCAGGAACGGCGGGTACGATATGGATATAAATAAATTATGTTTATGTAATATCTAAACACAAGCCAAAATATCTTATGAATGAATATTTCCCTTTGTAGAATATTTTAAAAGTTATATTTCATTTTCCTTGTAGGGGACAGCATGTCATCTATTAATGGACTTCAAAAAGCTGACGGCGAAATGTTTAGTACTTTTGATAACGATCTCGACACTTCAGGTTCAAACTGTGCTTCACAAGGTAAAAGCGGCTGGTGGTATGGAAAATGTACTTTTAGCAGCATAAACGGTGTATATGATATCAACAGCAAGAACAGGGGAATCAACTGGGGAACTTTTAGAGGAATGAGCTACTCTCTGAAAACGTCGAAAATGAGCCTAAGGCGGCCATAAACTATGGTGGCGACAATATTAAGAATGCGTTATATGATTAGTACGGAAAATCGTTTGATTAATTGGTTATACTACAAATTACTACCAATCATTGAAAATCAAACATATGGTTTATTGTAATATTGTTCGTTCAGAATATGAAATGTGTGATTTTTATATAAAGTTTCATTGTATTCTAGGTTCATTAAGATAATTACTGATTATGTGTTAAAGGTACAAAGAAAATAGAGTGTTAATTATTGTTTGTAGACTTTAAAAATCCTAAAAATTCAAATCATCAATTCTTTGAACTAGCGGTGTATTTCATTTTAAAATGTATGTAGTTAAATTAGTAATTTGTTAAAAGTTATACTTTCCTTGGTGAGATTTCCGTCACTTAGTGTAAAGAATAATAACATATAAATGATTATACATTGCAATTTGAAAAGTATAATATTTTTACCAGCTATCAGTAAGTGTTTTCTGACGGTAATTGATGTTTTGATAAAAAAAATCTAAAGATTTAATAGAAATAGGTATGATAAAATGATGACTTTAAATGAAACAACATGCAAAGCCACCAAAAAAAGGAACAATGGTGGTACAAAAAGCAATCAGCTTACAGATATGGATTCATCTGTATTAGGACAAAACAATTTATTTGAATAAACATGGATTTATAACCTGTGTGTGTTGCATTGATTCAAGGAAAGATATTAAACAATTAAGAGTCTATTCCGAGTCTGAACAAATGTGACAAAGGGTACTTTCAGATGCAAGCTCTGTGTTTGGAAAATATGAAATATATGTGTTTTCTTATTGAACTCTGGCACAGGAAAACATACGACTACAAATAATAATTTCTAAATTGTTTGTACCATTGAAAATCTGAGTATCTTAAAGGTATTTATAAATAAGTTACCTTGAAAAAGAATCCTTCCGAATACTGTGGAATCATTAAAATTCGTGGGGGCCAATTTTCGTGGATTTATTAAAATTTACGGGTTCGTGGGGACATAATTTCGTTAATTCTCTTATATCTACAAAAGGAAATATGACGTTGAAATCCCAATTTATTAATTCGAGGCGGATGTTAATTCTTGGATGAAAGGTACCCACGAATTCCACGAAATTTGAGCCACCACGCAATCTATTAATTATTCCACAGTACATTACATCGAATTTATCGATTATCCACAACTACTAAGTTTTGTCAGCTGCAATAATGTTTGCTTAGGTCCAAAAGCTTGTTTTATTTGGTAATTGTCCTTTTATCGGTCATATGAAGAAAAAGCGATATCATTGTTGCATGTGTTACATGTTACAGGCGTTTGTAAAACTGTCACCTAAAATTAACTGCTTTCTTTCGATAGCTTACGGTAAGTTTTTTTTTAATTTTATATAGAAAGATCCTGATATTTGATAAATGAATGGAAAGGTTTTAATCTTATAGGGCATTGCTTATATTAACAATATCAATTGACAGTTATTTGCATTTGTATATATATCATGGACTAGGTGAGGAAGCAGTTGAGCATATGTTCCCAGGACTCAAACTTTTGCTTTGCTTGTTTGATAGGGATGCCCTATAAGGCAAGAATTGATGCCTGGCTCCCACATTTTTAAGCAGCCAAGGCCAATCATCGCCAAATAAAATACTGTGTAGTTATTTCTCATTGAGCGATTCCCCAAAATTTATTTTCTTTTCTGTATTTCATCTTTGATAAATTTTATATAGAACGATCCTGATATTTGATAAATGAATGGAAACATTTTAATCAGATAAAACATGAGAAGGTATATGAAATGTTTAATTTAAATTAGTTATCCGTTACTTCTGTCTTTATAACTTTTATCCAAAGAAACCTCTTCGCGGGTATGATAAGGCAACTCTCAGCGATCGATTGAGTAAAATTTCTTCTGATCGATATGACGTCACAGCAAGCAGCATGATGTCATATTTTAATCAGAAACATGTCAATTTTTACTTTATCCCTGGTTTAAATCATAAAAACCACAGGCGTAAAATGTCATTTAAAACTCTTGTAACTGAATGTATCTTCGATTTCTCTGGATTTCGTATAATTATGATTGATGACGTCACAGACACGTTTAATAGAGAAGATCAAAGTCGGGAGACAGTTATCGGAATGCAGTGTAAACAATGCTGAAATAAGACTTATTTAATACAGATACCCAAGATTTAGATGAATATCAGTTAGGATATAATTAGGATAATACAGGCATTGATATTTTGTTTTATCAGCGACTGTTATAAGGTAAGCAGATAGACACTGATATGGCTTGACCGGTCTTTCCTTTGTCAGTGTGTACAAAAAGGGCAAAAGAGTAACACTACCCCAAATATTATGAAAGTTGAATTTGGCAAATATCAAAAGCACATGACCTAAAATACTTGAAAAAGGCTGCTAGAATCCTGTGTTTTGTTGTTGTAAATAAAAAATACGTAGTATTTTCAATGAAATTGAAGAAGTTAAGGGGGTTTCCGATAAATAATGACAATATTTATTTTATGCAATTCACGATAGGATTCTAGAAGTAATACTAATAAACATGACTTAATTGCCGATCGAATTATTGTATCATACATACAAATGAACTTCGGGATAGTGTTACACTTTTTGATTTTTTGTTAAGGTAAAAAAGTGATCTTTTTTTTATTGTCACATGATACCATGGTACGAGAGCTTCAAAGATCGACTCGATTCCGAAGAAGAAAAATGATAAATTGACGAACACATTTACTTGATATTAATATTCAGCACTGTTTTTATATAAATAAACATTTTTTACAATTGATCATAATATCGACGGTCATTAAACTCGGAGTTGCCTTAACCTACCTGCGTTTCTTAAATAATTAGAATTGACGTTAACGTAAAACGTGCATCTAATGCCATCTAATTGATTTAAAATTTAAAAGCATGTTACATTATGCACTGTAAGCAACAGAATGCACAGTACAAAAAGTATCTTTTAAGCATAGGACAAAATCCAAGTGATGGAAGAAAATATGGCTTTGCAGACATAGGATCTAAATGAAATGAAATGAATGAGTATTTCTGCTCTGGTTAGGCAAAATGTAACCGACATTTTAACTTTTTGCAGCAGATGATGATAAGAAAATAAGTATGTTATTCACATATAAAAGAAAGAATATATACTCAAGTAAAATGTTAAGTTAGCATTTTCATTTTTTTTCACATATTGTTCATATATAACTAAATGACGTTCATTGATGTGTGAAAATTCAAAATGCGTGTCACAGTTAGGTCACATATTAAAAGAAAATAATTACCTTAAATGATAAGAGAAATTGAAATAATATTCATCGTCATTAAAATAAAAAAAAATCTATTTTTTCCCTTCAAAATCCATACAAAAACTTAATACCAGCTTGTAAACTGTTTGCAAATTCTATTTGAAAAAAAAACTTAGTAGTTAAGTACGTAGTTTAAAAGCATAAAAGCTGAATTCATAATGAAAAGAAAAACTGTCGATGCGTCCTAACGATATCTATACAAACAAGTCTAGGTTTAAACATATTTTCTATTCACAAAATGATCCATAAAAAGAGGTGTTGTCTCTCAGACTCTGTAAACATCTTCATTTCATATTTAATAAAAAGGTACATAACTGATGGTATTTTAGGTATGAAGTGTTTAATAATATATTATTCATAAAGACACATCTGACGAAAACCTTAACAATTACATATCCTAAGAATGTAATTATACTATGGACTGTTTAAAACCTATTATAAGATAACCTTAAATGAAATAATTATCAACAAACAATTGTTTACATAGATATCTCTTTTATTTAGACCCATAAGTACTGTTGAAGTTTTAAACATTTTAGTGTACATGTATCTTGAAACCGTTCGCAATGAAAAGTGTTGTATTCACTAGAGTCTTCATCACATCGTTCATATCTTGCTCTTTGGGACTAAGTTCCAGAGATATGAATTTTTCCTACAAACAAGATGTGCCTTACTATGATAAAAACGAGACGTTGTTCAGCACCACCAGTCAGTCTTTCCTCGCATCCTATGGACGATGTGCAGTACAGTGTATCGAGGATCTGAGTTATAAGCTTTAGAGCTATGTTGTGTTCCTGGTGGTTCTGAGTGCAGGGCAACCACTGGTCTTCTGAAGACAACAATATTAGTCGCAACTGGGAGTCCTTGTAAACAGTACTTTTTGGTAAGGAATTATATGCTATAATTTATTAATGTATGACCATTCAAAGGGTATGATCTCATGTTTGATGCTGTATTCTTGTGGGGTTTTTCCTGCGGTGAAGATACCGTTAAAGACAGGAAAACTGGTTTATGTGTTTATCGTAAGAATTTGTTTATTCGTTGTTGAGATTTGTTTACACTTTAGATAAGTAGCACTATATATTCTCAATGAATTGATATTGTTAAATGCGAAGTTGCCTTTATAAAACATCCCATTATAGTTCCGTACATATTCCATCTTTTAATACTTTAATGTAAAGCGAATAATCATAATGCCATAAAGCTTCTGAAGGGATACTTAATGAGACCGAGCCTAATCATTATTACCTTAGCTAAAGGTAACTAAGGTAAACTTTCTTTACAGTACGCACTGTAATTGATTTTTTATGAAACGTATCATGTATTTGTGGTAACTTATTTCTAATGCCTTTTCTTTCATTTTTCCAGTTTTCTCATAAAATGTATTATTTTGTAGGTCAATGCCAGTATATTTTCATTATACAAATAAAGTCATCAGATACCCGTACTCCATCTTCATTTTTCCTTGACTGATTGGTTACACTATGTTAATGAAATTCCTTGTGTAGAGATGTTAAACTAAATAAGGCAGTGAAAGAAAATATAATCCATTCATTATCTACATTTCGTAAAGGGTCACCTCAGAAGTTCATTCTTTACCATTGTATCCTGTAAGAGTTTGCTGGAAATGCCTAAATTTACGATGTATTCCCTGTTTTTTTTTTTTCATTTCTACCATAGTGATTTTTCCTCTATCAAAAATATAAAAGCTTAAGTAAAAACAACTACAAAATGTTGTGAAATTTAAGAAATGTTAACCTCTTCTTTAGGTCTAGGATTATATAAAAGTTTTTTTTTTTATTTAAGTCCAATCTTTCTTAATTAAGCACATCATGATATAAATTGGCCTAGACAAATTACATTCAAAGGAATTCAAATATTTGTAATGCTTATATATTTCTATTGATGTCCTTTAAATAAAGTTTTAATATTAAAAAAAACACACGGCTGCGTCGAATAAGCGAGCGAGTCATCTTTTTTTATTCGGCTTAAGGCATAGTTTGCTATACCGGGAAACGATGGTGTTGTGAGCGTCATTTTAACATTTTTGTTGAAATAATGTTATGAAATCAGCAATATCTATCAATTGATTCTAAACAATCCTATTTTTTCAATACATAAACGTTGCAGATAATGTTGATTATGGATAAAAACCCAATTAACAAGAAGAAGATAAATGATTAAATGTGCGAAATAAAGTGCAATCCAATTGTTCTCCACCTTTGTAATTAATGTTTATGGTGGGTTTTTTAAACGAAAAGTTATAATTATACCTTGTGAATAAATCTTTCTATTACGAACAACTAAATAGTTTATTCATTTCTTCCAAACTGTGGTAATTTATTATTATATTTGTTATATCATTTAGTTCTATGTTCGGATTGTGATTGTGTTAGACAATACACAACAAAGGCTGGAAGCTATGGTGTAAACATGGAAGGATCCCTCGTTTTCGTCTTGTGTGAATTTGAGACAAATGAAACTTGGACGGTATGTGTATTATTTCATATCTTATTTTAGTTTGGAATCACAATATGATGAAAAATAAGTCGGTGATTATTTTTATTTCTTTTTTTTTCTTTTTTTTTTTTTAATTAAATACATGTCTATAAGACAAAACAAAGAAATTCATTTAACATAGCAAAGTTAACAAACAGTTTTATCGAAGTTCTTTTGATAAAATACTTTACTTTATACATTTAACGCAGGTTATTCAGAATAGACACAATGGATCCGTTGAGTTCGGTAGAACTTGGCTAGAGTACACGGATGGATTTGGATCTTTGCTAACAGAGTACTGGATAGTTAAGGCATAACGATTTGGGCGCGGAACAAGTCGTTGTGTTCATATTTTTAGTTATTTTCTTTACTTTTTACCTCACTTATCAAGATTAATGTAATTTGTTTTAATTTGGCTTATTCTTAATCCGTGATTCCTTCTATACTCGTTCATCTGTAATCTTTTCAGATTTTCTATTTCTTCTTTACTACTACTTAACATAGTATTAGGCAATTATGGCACGAATCAATTATTCGGTAAATGACAACTAAATATCACAATATTTCAGTCTTTTAATATTTTTTACAGACACAATTTTTTAGAAGGTGATACAGAAGTGTGTGTCATAAAAATTCTTATCAAGAGTCGCATCAGAATGCCAACATTAATAAAAAAAAGTTTTTCGCTACATGTTGTAAAGTTCTAAATTCTACAAACTGTCAACCCCAACAGATAAAATAGGGGATGTAAAATTCTATATCTGGGTTTGTCTCCAAACTTTTTTTCTCTAAAAAAACAATATTCCCCAAGAAGTGAAACTAGATAAAGTAAAATTAAATGTGTGCCTTATATACTAGTACTAATATTGAGGAAATATAAAGGTTAAAAAAAACTTTTAAGAACTTTCTAAAGATGAAGATAATTTGCATCAACAGGCCTATGACATTTTATAACACTAACACACACACACACACTCTCTCTCTCTCTCTCTCTCTCTCTCTCTCTCTCTCTCTCTCTCTCTCTCTCTCTCTCTCTCTCTCTGTGTGTGTGTGTGTGTGTGTGTGTGTGTGTGTGTGTGTGTGTGTGTGTGTGTGTGTGTGTGTGACACTACCATCAGCCGATTTGTGCTTTTTGGGGGCAGATATAATGACATGATTTTTTTCTTTAAACAACTATGGATATAAATTTTGTAGCAAAGTTATTTACAGATGTTATTTATTTGTTTGACCATATACAATTCGAAAATAAGCAAAACATTTATCGAAGTGTGTTGACATTGTTTTTTAGTAGCGATGTTAAGGTTTCTCGGATAAAAAGAAATTATAAAGTGTCTTTTGTAAAGAAACGGGGAAACACTCATGATTCATTTAAAGGAACTGAATATATCCATCGACTGACTCTGTCTGGATTGACCACAATAAGAATTGATCTGGAAGACTACGACGGTGACAAACGATATGCTGAGTATAGCTTGTTCAATGTGTCTGATGGGAGTGATAACTATAAACTGACCATATCCGGATATTCCGGAACTGCGGGTATGATATAGCTAGAATCATGGTTATGTAACATTTACATTAGCTCAAATGGTTTCAAATCGAAATCCTTGCAGGTATAAATTAAATACTAAATTTATCAACATTAGCCTATTCTTTGAGATTTAGAATATTTAGAAAGCATGTGAAACGTTTTCTTTATAGGTGGCAGCATGTCATCTGTTAATGGAGATGAGAAGGCTGACGGCGAGATGTTTAGTACAACTGATACAGACAACGACCGAGCAAATTCAAACTGCGCGGCACAAGGAAGAGGGGGTTGGTGGTATGGAAAATGTACATATAGTGGGTTAAACGGCGAATATGACAATAAAGGCAAGTTTAAAGGAATCAACTGGGGAACCTTTAGAGGAATGAGCTACACTCTGAAAACGTCAAAAATGAAGCTGAGGAGACCGTAGAGTATACAAACGTCAACTTTATAGATGACGTCTTAAAATTGGTACTGAAAATTATATTATAAAAGCCCAGGGCGGGACATTTTGAATTAAGACTCAAATTACCAACTTCGTGTTCTTGGTGGGGGTAAAAACATTTGTAGATATCGAAGTGATATTGTTTATGGTGGGGCAAGTCTTGAAGATTTGATATGTAAATTCTGTAAACGATTAATTACTCGTCAGTTTTACTTTTTTTTCAATTGATACATAATTTTAGTTTTTAATTTGTTCACTTCTGTATGCTCAATATAAGTTGAAGGCATGTGCCTCCATTTTTAGGTAAGAAAATAGTTATTACACATTTCGAATTAAAGGTTTGGTCATATCGATATTTAAACTGTTTAAATTTGGTCACTTTTGATTTTTTTTTATTTGTCAAAATGTTGTAGATGTTATTCTTATAAAAATTTTGATTTTTTAATTCCTCCCCACTATACTGTACCTACATGTACAGTACCATGTGCAAAAGATTTATACGCTTGGATCGTTATGACAGTAAAGCATGTAACTTACATTGATATGATAATCATCCCCTTATCTAAGCTGTGTCTTCCCACTTAGCCAAAATTCTGAAATTTACACAGGTTACTAGTTTTGGCTATGTGGGAATGGTAAGGGGGGGAGAGAAAAAAGAAATTAATTACAGGTGACCTATAGTCTGTTTTAGAATGACAATAAGTGCTTTAATAACAGTATGATTCTCCAATTAGGGATTTCTTTAATTAATCATAAACATTTATTTATTATCTTTTTATTAAAAACATTTTTTTTATATTTATTTAATAAAAAAAATAATTTTAGAATCAGCTGTTTTAATGCATTATTCAACAAGATTTGAACAAGAGAAAAATGCCGTTGTTTGCCATATCCCGAAAGTAAAAGGCTGTTAGTACATCTTTCATATCTAAATCAAATTTAAACAGAATGTCAAAATTATTGTTTTTAGCATGTAAATATACTTTGCAGAAGAAATGAAAGTCATCTCCTTGTTTTCCATTATCAACTCATTAACTTGATATGAATAAAATATGTACAGCGTTTACAAATTAAAATGTAGAAATGTGCATTTGTTTCAAGCGTTTACTTATTATTTCCGTGTATAGGTTTACGATAGAGTAGACTGTAGCATCGGACATATAAATGACCTAAATATATTTTTAACCAAGTAACTGAATTACTAATTTTTCTCTCTAATACCGGTATTATATTTTCTTATAAACTATATGGCTTATACCTATTCTGACACAACCCTCAATCATAAATTGACTACTGAATTATTAGAAGACCCTTTACTATGACATGTGGTCATAACGAACAGTGTTCAAATTCAAAAGTCCAAAGGAAAATTACAAAACAGGAGCATAGAAATCATGGACCTCTTAAAAAAATAGAGGTAGGATCAGGTGCCATGGAGGAGTAAGCATCCTCTGCTGACCGGTCACACCCGCCGTGTGCTCTTTTGTCGTAATCGGGGTAAACGGAAAAGTCCGTAGACACTTAAGTGATTTATTATGGTCTAACAAATAGTATGAAAAACGTCAGTCAGCATGAGACACAGCATATCCTAGCCGCGGTTAATTCAAATTCGAGTTTTTATGTAAAATATTGAGCAGCCGTCCCACACAACTGAGACGTGTTTTTAGTGTGGGCCCAAAAATTGTTTTGGAAAATAAATAAAGGGTGTGTCCTTTTTTAAAATCATTTGGTAATTCTTTATTTTTTCCCAACGATTTAAGTACATGTACAATCTAAACAAAAAAAATGTTTCAAAATTAGCTCTACTTAAACATAAAAGCCGGACATAGGGGAAAATTATATAATGCAAATTATGTCTTTTAATAAATATATATAGGATCTCTCATGATTTGCGATGGTATATGATTTTTATTCAACGAGTTGTGTGTTTTCTATCCCCGAGCCTTGGCGAGGGGATAGAAAACACTCAACGAGTTGGGTAAAAATCATTTACCATCGCAAATCATGAGAGATTCTTTTTATCACATGTTTTACCACGTATTTTGTTAAATCTTAATCTTTTCTGTAAAATTTATAATTTTGAACCGCACAACACATATACTACAAGACGTCAACAACTTTACGCACGGAAAAAAGTTCCTTCAAGATTAACAAACAAACAGTTCATTTTCGAGCATATTTTTATCAATTCATGAAAGAAAAAATTAAAACAGCATTAAATGCGTCACATTACAACCCTCACTTTTCAACTGAATTGTTCTGTTACTTTTTCATTCTACGTCAATCATCCGCCTGAAGTACGTAATGTTTAATTATGACGTCATGTGGCGTAAGAACACACAGTGGAATATCAAAAATTTATCACATGAGTGATATCCACCGCATATTGAGATAAACATGTGATAAATACATATTCATTTATTCATATACCGTGTAATACAGGTAATACCATGTAAGTCTTAAACAGACTATACACATTTGACCCCTCAGGTGTGAAAATCAAAATTTTGGCTATGTGGGAATAAGAAATTCAGAATTTTGGCCAAGTAGGAATAAAAATAAACATAAAAAAATAAAAAATGATCAACGGAGGGATCGCAGTTTACACCAAATATTGAGTATTTATTACACGTAACGCGCAGTACGTTCACTGTGACGTCATACATTAGCATTGAATCATTTTTTTAAAAAAGATATAGTCTCATAACTGCAACAGTGTGCGCATACAAATTGAGTAACGCGCGTAAGTGCGTTATGAAAATTTGTATGCACACACCGCTGCAGTTATGAGACTTTATCTTTCAAAAAAATAATGAATAAATGCTTATATTTACATTTTTTTTAACTTCTTGCATTATCTGCAATGTGAGTTTTAGTGAGCACAGCGCCGGCGAGCGAAACGAGCTCTAAGAACCAGTGTGCGCGGGGAAAAGAACGAGCTAAACCTACAGATTCATCAAGAACAATTTTTGTATACGTCCCATAGTGCTCTCTAAAGTTTTCTCTCATGGTGCTATGCCAAAAATGGCTAACATTTAACTCGTAATTTACGGTGCCTTGAGGTTTGAATACACGTTTTAAGTACTGCACAAGCTGTGTTGAGACCCAAGTAATTTTTTTTTTTTTTTACATGTTTCCATTCCTTCGTATTGAGTTGAGATACGTAAACAAATGATTCTAGATTTTAACGTATGACGTCACAGTGATCTCGTGCTATATTTCCCGCGATAAATTTAGAGGTGGATCAAACATGTGTACGAGCAATTTAAGTATAGACTGCGATACCTGCCTCAGATGATGTTTTTACTCTTTTTTTTTTTTTTTTTGGTTTTGATAAGAGATTATAATTATAAATACTAGAAAGAGCCATACTTTACTGTTATATCTATCCAATTTTAAGTAACTCTGCATGCATGTACAGCAAGTATAAGTAGGGTAGATTTAAAAAAATAGGTTATTTTGAACTAAATAAAAAAGAACAAAGAGAAAAAAATAAACAGTTAAAAAATCTATACAGATATTGCATATTGTCAAACAATTAAATTGGAAAATGGGAAATTACACATCTACAAACAGGGACCGGGGGCACGGATACAACGTATGTAATTAGAATGCAAAAATAAAGAAGTAAAAAAAATATGAACTAGGAAAAAAATTAATTTCAGATAACAACAAGGAACAAAAACAAATATTGCATTTATTGTTAACAATTTTGACCAAATTAAACATAAAATTCGTTTTACAAACTGATCAATTCTCTCCAAAAGTAAAGAACGGTTTTAGGTGGAAGCAGGTCTACCGATGTATTTTGTAAGAATTTTGTTTAAACTTAGAAATCTTATAATTCTCTTCCCCCCCCCCCCCTCCCTCTCTCTCTTAGTTGATAACTAAATAACACTAAATAACACTAAGTTGACAATGATGCAAGGTATGTGTAATTCTTGCTCCGCTCGCCACAACGGTAGCACCGTAAAACATATTACCTTAAAAAATCCTAGTTTATCCTACGGGTAAGTTATATAAATGGAAGAGCCACTTTAATAGCCACAAGTGTGAACTTTGATTTTCGCTTGTGACGTTGCATTTTACAGCGTTCAACGTTTGTGACGTCATTATAAAAAATCGTCATTTTAACCTCTCAGTACCCTGTGTGTGTTAAGCAATATTTACATTCCACATATTTTTTGTATGTAAAGTGTGTGGAAAGCTACTGCAGTTATAACACTGTAACACACACAGGGTACCGAAGGTTATATTTTTCAAAAAATAATGATTCAATGCTTAATTGAATCATTATTTTTTGAAAGATACAGTCTCATAACTGCAGCGGTGTGTGCATACAAATTGAGTAATGCGCGTTAGCGCATTATGAAAATTTGTATGCATACATCGCTGCAGTTATGAGACTGTATCTTTAAAATAATAATGATTTAATGCTTATATTTACATTGTCTTAACTTCTTGCCTTTTCTGCAAATGTGATTCATACCTTAAAATACCCCTTTTTTATCCTAAGGGTAAGTTGATATTAATGGAATAACCACTGTAACAGCCACAAGCGTGAAGTTTGAGAAATGAAATCAATGTTTACCCAAGTTCATCCCTGTAAACTGCCCCAACCCAGGTTATACTCGTATAACTTGTGTAGATAATGAGTTCATTCCTTATAATTTAATTTTGAACGATACATCAACCTGAAAGGTGACACTTAACTAACAAAAAAGGTCAAACGAAAAAATAGGAACAGAGATTATCATAAAAACATTTCGCAAACATATATAAGTTTACCCATGCATGTTGACACAACGGATTTATATGTGTTTTACTTGTGATGTCCGTACAAACTGTGTTGGTTACATTAATACTAAGGAAGATTGACAATCAATATTTAAAGCATTATCTCTGCAAAGGGAACTAACAGTTTCTGTGTAAAGAAAAGAGAACCATCAATATTTAAATTCCTCTCTGATCAAGAGTATTATCCAATTCTCTGTGATGAAAAACAAGCAATTGTGTGTTTTCCGTCTGAGACAACTAATAACATGTTTTAACTAAATATTTATTGTACAATCAAGTCCTGTGTCTAAATACCGTTACAATTCAACTAACAAAATATGTTCCAGAATCTGTCAACAAATGACAAATTCAAATATCTATATTGTTCGTGATAATCTTAACAAATCTTAATCTTAACGAAACAAAACCACGGTGAGACCAACTGTACTTGTTGCACCTAAAAAGTTTTTGTTTTCAAAAAAAGTTCGATCTAATGATTCTTTTCAAAATTTTCTGATCTTCATGGTTGAAGATTTCAATGAATCGTAAAATCCTTTCCACGCTTCCCATGTGATACCTTGTGCGTAGCTTTTGTCTCCATACAACCCGTTCAGATTACTTCTATGACAGGCGTTAAACCACCATCCACCTTGAGCCCACTGGGCACAATGCCCATAATACTGGTCGTTCGGTGCGTTGTCATTTTCCCGGTCATATGTAGAGAAAGGCATACCATTATTGCATGTACTACAGGTTCCTGAAAAACTGTCACCTAAAAGTAATCAAAGTACTGAATGTACTCTTTGGAGTTACGTTTAACTTTCAACCAATCAAAGCAACAACAAAAAATAATTAGTATACGGTTTACATGCGAATTATTACATGCGCAGTTGTCATCGATCTGTTCAAAATAATTATACCGCATATATTTACATATTTCTTGCCTGTTTTAAACCTATTTTCTAAAGACTCTAGAATAAAAACAGCTTTTTTGTGGTGGTAATTACATGAGTAGATGCATACATTATGCATTAGTTCGGGATTGTTTTGTTGTTTTATACACGATCTTTACATATATGTATTACTCGTACAAAATCCCTACACATTGTTTGCCTCTCGTTTGGCAGTAAGACTGTTCACTTTGTATAACAAGTCCCTAAATGCAGATTAACCTTAAATTCTATATTGTGAATTAAATAAATATCTTAAATTAATAAAATTTACGACATACAGTACATGTATAAAACCCCAGTTTTTTAACACAGAGTAAGCCTCTCGACGAAAATGTCACTTAATACGGGCCCAATTCAATAACTGATAGTATAATAGATAGGAACAATAGCTAATAATGAATATATAACATCGGTAACACAAGTATAAATAAAGATCATTTCATATGCGTCTTAAAAATAAGGTTAGTTTTATTTTAGTGCATAATAATGTCACATACCGGCATCCCCCGTGTATCCTGTGACCTGAATCCTGTAGTTGTCCATGACGTCAGCCACGCTAAAACTGCTGTACTCGGCGTACCGTTTGATATCACTGAAGTCCTCTAATTCAATCCTTAGAACAGAATGACCCTCAGCGGTCAGTTGATGGGTGTACTTGTTTCCTACAAAAAATAAATCACGCATCATTGATTATCTTAATTCTTCTGTAAAAACTTCGTAGTGGCAATACTGAATTTTACGAAAGGTTCTTTTCTAATCAAGATGATTTACAAATGTAATTTTCTTTCATTCGAAATATAAATATTTTCAAGGGTCTCTCTCTCTCTCTCTCTCTCTCTCTCTCTCTCTCTCTCTCTAAAATGAGTAAAGTAAATCCACACAAGTAATAAATCAAAAAAATAAAATAACAGAAAGCCGATTCAAAACTCTAAAGAGTTTTATATATAATATCAGATTTATTCGTCGAATTCTGAATTGACAAAAATAAATTGATTGTCTTCGCCACTATCATATCAATGCATGCGAGTTCGAATGTGTTTCGGTTTATTGTAATTTTCTTTTAACCCCTTGCAGCCTTTAATTCGCATATGAAAGTAACTTTCTCTGGATGATCATTGAACTGTTAAGGCTAATTAATAATATATAGGTCTTAATTATGAAATTGGAATAATACTATAGCAAGACAACGCTTATTGCGATAAATCAGTATTGTTTCTTTAAAATATTTACAAAGTTAAGAGTAATTTCTGTCAATATTGCCTTATGTCGTACGCATGCTGAAATTCTGTTAATTTTAATTATGGTTTGGAAGAATGGATGAGTAGTAGAACTTACTGTTGGCAAGATGTAGCATTTTAAACTAATGATGTGACATTTTTAGAGTGATAAACAAGTATCATTTGATCTCGACTACAGTAAGGTTTTCCATTATCGGGGTTTTTTTTTCACTCGATATGATTTTGTGATTTGTATTAACATAAGATTCAAAATAAGAAACAAAAAAATACTTTAATACCTAGCCAGACTTCTGATGTCGGGGATCCGAATCCTAATTCATATTCTGTCCAATTTCTGTAGAAATTCTCTGATCCGTCTATCCTTCTTTGAATGACCTGGCCATCCAAGACAAATGATAAATAACATATTCCACCAATAACGCGATACAACAGAACATACACATACCTGTGTTTACATTCCTGTTTAAAGTTTTCATTGCACTCTAAACTATGATCGATGAAGCTTTATAAGACTACTTTGAATTCATTTGATCAATTGTGAAAATGGGTTAATTGATATAAACTTTATGATGGTTTATTCTCATGGAACATTTCTATACACAATGTATTTATCTAATCTGTTATTAAGATCTACGGGATCGATTAGCAGTAGTAGAAATCAATACTTACTGTCCATGACAATCCATTTTCAAAAGAGCAGTAAACAAGTTTGCGGTCTCCACCAATCGTTATACCGTACACCCCTGACGCTTGCGTGAGAACTCCAACACAATCACAGGACTGGCAACCATCTTTCAAGAAGGAATGATTTTCAAATATTTAAAAGTTGAACTTGAAACGTTTAGCACTATGTTACCAATTACAGTGAAACAAAGTTATTACAAAGTTTTAAAAAAACCAATGAATTTATTTCACTATATCCGTAGCTCATCATATATGTATACCTAATTCGAAAGAATAAGTACAGATAATTTGTTATATTTATATTTTCGTCCACAATAACATAAGATTCAAAATAAGAAACAGAAAAACTACACTTCCAGTTGTGCTTAATGAGAATAAAAATATATTCTTTGAAAACCTAATGTAATCGGATTTAAGGATTTGTGTGGAAATAAAAGTAAATTCAAATGAATATGTCATGTTATTGATTACTTTCAACACCGTGAGATCAATGACTGGATATGGTATTGCGTCTATAGCTATACGTACCGTACATACAATGTCCGTTGCTTTTATCAACATAACCCCCCTCTCCACATGTGTCTATCTGCAACAGATAAAGAAAAAGAAAAACATTACTCAAGCGTAAAAAACGGCCGCATACTATTTTTTTTTCTAAAGAATAAAAATGATCCATTTTTTATTTTATGAGAAATCTATTCAAACACATATGGACAAAAATGGGATCGTCAGCCTAATGTATAATTAATTATATACTGTCATTTATTTCTCATATCTTATACGTGCTTTAATATATCCTTAAAAGAAAACTTATGGAGAAAACTTTTTGCGTTCATAGCATATTACCGACTGCCTTCTGGCGGCCGATAATAACTCGCTTTTATGTACAAATTTAATGCTATTCTGCCAATTGATTAAATTTCGTCTAAATGACATCGAATTGTCACTTGCGCTGCCAGTAGTTTTTAAAGCATGTTCTACTATTAGGATTAATGCTAGCCTTGCGGAGTTGTTGTCAAACGTTTTTTAAGTAGTACTAATCTAAAGATGAAATAAACTTTAAAATCGCAAAAATGAATTTGGGTCACTGTTCGTCCGAGTTATTGGGCATTTAATTTACTTCATGAAATGCAATTTTCGCACTTATTTCATTGTGCCTGATAGTTTTGATAAAAGGAAATTTTCCTCTTTATTATTATGTACATAGTTCATCTGCTTATTATCCAGGAGCTGATTAATTGATTTTTGAAGAATTACTGCACTCTCTCTATATAATCATTAGAGCCCCGCCTTAACACCAGAACCCCTGACATAGGGGCCATGAAATTCACAACTTTGGAAGAGGCATTCTTCCTCATCATAACTATACTTATAGTTCATTGCCTAGATGCCCAGGAGCAGAGGAGAATATTTTTAAAGAATTAATGCATTTTCTCTACATAATCATTAGAGTCCCATCCTTGTGTCAGAACCCTTACCCTTGGGCCATGAATTTCACAATTTTGGTAGAGAGCTCAATGCTTATTACAATCATGCCAGCAGTTTGACTGCTTGATGTCCAGGAGTAAAGAAGATTTTTTAAAGATTGCATTAATGTTGATGGTTTTAGCCCCAACCCTCAGGCCCCAGGGGGGCAAGGGCCATGAAATTTCAAAATATTTACTCTCTCTTACCTATAGATGCTTTATGCCAAAGTTGGATGAAATTGGTTCTGTGGATCCATAGAAGAAGCTTAAAATGTTAACGCACGAGGAACACGCACGACGACGGACGAGGTCACCCGAGTTTACTCATAATTACTAATATTAGAGGATACATCTGTTAAATGATGTTTCATATCACATTTTACAAATGTGGTGGGTGAAATTTTGAACAGATATGGTTTTACGCTGAAAGTATATCATTATCATCTTGATCTCTACTTATTAAACTGAATAAAGTGGATAATAATTTTTGCAACGATTTCTGTCTTCATTCCCTCACAAAATAACAGAGAAAGCATTGCATTGTTTGAATACTGAATTTTAATTATATTGAACAACTGAAACAAATTTATGTATGACAACGATCGTATTTTTGATTCATACATCAATAGATTACCGGGTATTTCAGTTAATTTTCAAAGTTTTCTTTGTTCAAACTGTTCATACATTTGTGAAGCAAATAAAATATTTTAATAAATATGCAACTTTAAAGCTGGATCGCAGACGAGAAAACAGACCACTGAACCTTCTCTTAAATAAACAAGGTTCACTAATGTTTGTATTGGGAATATTTTAAAAAGTTCTTAAATTATACAAGGTACAAGTGTTCTTTGAACATAAAAAGAGAATTTTCCCATTAAGAGCTTGGATTATCTAATTTAGGAAATTTCTTTATATCTACATGGATGTAGATGAAAAGAAATATACTTTTAACGGTATGCGGATTAGAGATCTAATGAACGTAGTCGAATAACCATTATCCTATCATCCGTTTTTAGCCAAATTGATTTAATAATCTGGCTGTTCAATTTATCAACGAATTTGAAAGCATCAAAATCAATACATTTTAAAAATGCCAGGTATAGAAGAAATCTATGTAATTACTTTTACATAAAAACATGATTTTAGTGTTTTTTGTTCTCTCTCTTTCTCTCTCTCTTGCTCTATCTCTATCTCTCTCTATCTCTCGTTCTCTCTCTTTCTCTCGTTCTTTCTTTTTCATCGTTCTATCTCTCTCTCTCTCTCTCTCTCTCTCTCTCTCTCTCTCTCTCTCTCTCTCTCTCTCGTTCTGTACACTGTTCTCCGCGAGGACAAACCAGTTTTATAACTTTATCTCAAAGGTACTAAAAGTATAGATATACCTTCCTCCTTCGTCGAGTTTTAAACTGTATATGAATAAGCAAATAATACCAATTTCGGCAATTTTTATATAAATAGTTGACATTAACATCATGCAGGCATATTAAAGTCTTGAAGAAGATGGCATTTATCTAAGAAAATAAGCAAATCCGTTTATTAGATCAAACAATAACTGTGTCTTAAAATTTAAATATCTTCTATGGTATTTTAAGCCTCAGTCACAAATGGCCGTACAATGTACGTATTTGGTGATCGTGCGTGTGCTACGGGTTTAGCCAGTCATGGCTCCCGTGGCTGATCGTAGCCTTACAAATCGTGTTAAAGTGATTGAGGGTGCAACGTAAGACAAACGGACATTTGACGTGCGGGTCGTAGATGTCACGTACAATTTTGGGACGGGTTGCCACTCGCAACGTGCGATACCCGTAGGAACCTTACTTGTGTCTTACGATTATTGTGCAACCGATGTACGTTTGCCTTGCGAACGACAGTAATAAATTCGCGTCGTAGGTCACTTGCAAGTCAATCGTACCGACGTCTTTCTTTGCCTCACGACAGCTGAAAAGACAATTATTAGTTTTATCATTAAATAAGGAATACTTTTTTTTTCTTTACACATGTACCGAAATAAATCTGCCGTAAACAGGTGATTAGAACTCGAAGAAAAAGAAGACTATTATCCTGTAATTGCTGCTTTGGTGAATACACTAGTTAAACTGGACGAAACAAATGAAGAATGATTTGAAAACATAATTCATCTTTCGTATCTGATACCATAAATGATAGAAAATTTCCTTGAAATCTAAAAGAAAGTTAGCGTAAAAATCTGATTTCAGCGCATTAATTGTAAAATGATAATTTTATAAGATAATATATTGGAATGCTGTTACACTTTTGTTAACTATTTGTTGAACTTTACAATATCTTCAAAAAAGAGTTTGAGGAAACTTTCAATTGAAAGTAAAAAGCCACATTAAATTACTTTGCTATTACAAATATTATCATCAAAAGAGTGACACCATTTACACTTCATTCATTTTACAAATCAAAGTCTACTATTTTTTCTGGTATTCTGTGTTCGATATCTTTATGAAAACAATTTATCAATTATCATAAGAGATCATAATCAATATATTCAAAATGGAGAAAGTACTCTGTTTACAAATGAATATTTCAGTCATGAAAATTACTAGTATCATATTTATCGGATTGTTTAATTACCAACTATGTGCCCAGTTTTTTGCGCCAAGTCCTTCAACAATTTCCTCGAGTAGGATGTGTTGAAGTTTTGTGCAGATGGTTTTAGTTGAACATATCGTTCTTCGCGTAAATATCATTTGTATTCTCCTCTCTTCGAAAAGGTAAACGATTCTATCTTAGCACGCTTGCGAGTCGAAGTGCTTGGGAAATCTTTTGCCTATTCTCTGAAATCTTCTTCATTATTTAGTTCCTTTTTCGTCCAAAAAAGGTTTGTTTATTTGGGTTTTGTTTTTAGAGGGGGATTATTAGAAGCTTTGATTTGATTTTAATAAATGGAAAAAACTATCCATTCTCTTTACCTAATGGAGATTTTTTTTCATTATCATTTTTCATATATATAATTATCTTGTTTATGCAGTAGGCGATACGCACGCACCATGAGCGATTGGTGTACACATGACGTACGTTTACTGTGCGTTCAATTTATATGTTGATAGTGAGCAAAGGCGACTTGCAGTCAACGTACGTTCAATGAAAGGGACAAGTGAGATCTCCTTACGTCATTCGTGCGTCAAATCGTGCGGTTATTTTAATGGTTCCGTGAATGAGGCACAACTGCAACGTACGTTTTCAGATCTCGCAAGGAAACCGTGATGATTTTTGTGCATGTCCAACAACCACCATGCGTCCTAAATATTATTTGATTACGTTAATTAAAAATAACAATTTACACAAAAATGGAAACTGAAAGACAGTTAAATGTCCGTTTTGCTAAGTTTTCATCAAAACTCTTTCATGAAGCACAATTTTTTTTTATTTATAAAAAATGGTAATAATAAAAAATTGGAAGAGATGGAAAGTAACTTTTCCTTGATACCCTAAATATTATCCCCATGTTCACTGTGAATTATATTAAAATAGTTTTCAGAATACGTGCAATAAGAAAAGCACAGTACATGTCAAAGTTATTTTTTTTTAAAAATAATCCAAAAAATAAATAATACTCACCATTTTAAATCGTTTGCACGTTGCACCTGCTACAGTTCCTGTGGTATTTTTTATTCCCTTGCTTAGCCGACATTTTTTCTCTGATGCAGTTGAACATATTTCTACAGCATTGCAACTGGTGTCCATTAAACAGTTAATGCAACAGCTGATGGTTGAAGTATATCCGGACAGTATGGAGACTTCTGATAGTGTGTTATTAGTGTTTTCACACTGAACGTCACCATCAAATACAAATTTACTCGATGGCGAAATTGCATGTGTATCGCAAGCGAACAAAACAAGCAGTAAGAATAATTTGCAAGACGCACCCTTGTCCAACATTTTGTCCAAAACCAATATTCTTTGTAGGAATCTTCTCATATATTGGAATACAGTATTCTTTTTCCCAAAAATCTCTTCTTCTCTTTTTATCACGATTTGTTAGCTCGATGTTTGGACACGTTGTCTCGTCATAGATGTATTTCTTATACTAAAGCTTACATTCGATTTTTCTATGCGTTTCTATGTCGAGGTTTGTGTTAATGCTTGAATTTTAAAGCTTTTAAATATTAATAAAAAAAAACATTATTCATTGATTATTTCATTTTTTAATTTGAAGCCATGGTTTTCAATATTTTTTTTTTATCATTTTCTGTTTTACTGATGCAAAGCAAATAGTTTTAACAAAACATACATTGGTGATTTCATGTTTTCATTTTATTCTGGTTTTTACACTCAAAAATTGATACGAACTTCTATGGGTGTCAATGTCAATTATACAAGTTCGATCCAAGCTAAAAAAAAAAAAGTAATGGAATGGTTCAAAAAACTCAAACCTTTGTAAAATTCAAAGGAGACCTTCAGAGCCAAGGCCTAATTTTTTTTAAAAAATCTATATATAAAAGCTTCCAACGTACATCATTCAACAATTATCCATTCCAGTTCCATCTTTGATTTTCTGGTCGTTCAGTTTTACTTACTTAATTTCATAGCAACTAAATTAGTATTGACGAATATTGTCATTTAATAATGACGAATCAAAATTACAAACAAACAATATCACCTAATAGAAAGATTCCAGACAAACACAATGCGAATTATTAAACCAATGATTTAACCGATTCTGTGCGATCTCCCTAGAAACGAAGAAAACAACATTACATAAGAATGTATAAGTATGTATTAACTCATGTTAAAAACACATGAAAAGATTGGAGATCACCAGGTAACATATTTACAAAATAGTCCATAACAATGGTAGGGTGATGTCTAGGAAATGTAAACATATAACAATTAAAGGGACTTGGACACGATTTGAGATCAAATGTTTATTTTTTATTTTTATGTATAAAATGGTGCATTTTGAATGATTGACCAAAATTGGAATGTTGATGTCAAGTGTCAAGCGAGATACAGACGTAAGAATTCATTGATATGTAAACAAAGCTCGAGTCTTATAATTGTTTACAAATAATGTAAAGTAAAGAAATTACCATTTCTTTGACAAAATGACTCATGGCAAACAGGATAAACTGATTTAATGTGTTTATTAATAATATTATCAAAATAAAGCAGTCCTTTTTATTGAAACTTATACCAATACAACACATACATGTATTTAAAACAATAACAACACTCGATGTTTGTTTACAAAACAGAATTTCAAACTCTGTATCTTGCTTGTATTTAGATATTTGACTTTCAAATTTTGAGGAAGCATTAACAATATCCATATTAACCATTCTAAAAATTAAAAATGGAAAAATAAATTTTGAAAATTTTGAGCTCAAATCGTGTCCAAGTCCCTTTAAGATGACATACTAGTATATAAAGTTCTGCCAGAAATCCAATTAAAATTGGATTTCGCCATGTTTAACACAAGTAATGGAGTTGGAGTGCGGAATCGAAGGAAATTGGATGCAGGTAGTTGATTAACCTTACATTTTTAGAGGAAGAATTTTTGTACTTGAATGATTAAATATAATGATAAGTCCTTAAGAACATACTTGCAATCTACCAGCACTGTAGGTTGACCACTAAAAATAAAACAAAATCAGTAGTTCCATCCGAATTATCAATATTTCCAAGGAAACTGCTATCATTCTCCAAAATGTGACTTTAACATGTCTATTCAAACTTGGTTTTCTTATTAAGTTTGCAGGGGATTCAACAAAACCGGCGGAGTTTTCATTAGATTGCTGGTTTGTTCAATAGGGTATACTTGGGTCTGCCAAGAATCACTTTACGTCTGAATCAAGGTTCTGTGGTTTATCAAATACAATGTGATCTTTTACAATATCGACGGTATAATATAGGTTAGTACACATAACTCTCTTTTTTGTTTAATGAATCAAATTTTTTTGATTAGAATTTGGAAAGAGGGTTTATGTTTAGACACCTACAGATTCTCTAACATGCCATGGGAGAAGCTACACGTATTGTTTGGCCAGCTCGTTTTTCAATATCACTATACGTAATTCTCAGCAAAGCTTATTCCTTTTTCCGTTCTTATACGTTTACTTCAAGTTTCTGAATAGCAGTTTGGAAAGGAAAGAAGGGGGTAAAGGACCTTCTTCCCGTAATCAGTTAAATGATGAACTGGTAATTGAACTCTAGCTTTGGTTATCCCCCTTTCCCAAAGGCCGTTAATCACATCCACAAGTGTTATCAAATCATCATGCTATCAGTTAATTAGAAAATTAATTCCAGATTTTGTGGTTTATACATATTTTTTTAAAGTACATTAAGTGTCTTGATAATAATTCATTGATCTACCTTCATAACGCACTTGGAATAAAAAAAAATTCAAAGTGCTTTGATTTGGTTCCAAATTTAACGTTTTTTTAATTTTTTTTTTCCCAAAGTGCGTTGTAATGGTATATCAATTAAATGTCCTTTATAAAGGAGTAAAATTCTTTTCTTGAAAAAGATCATTAATAATATTATGGTTCCACTATTCCAGGAGGTTCACGATATAGCACTAATTGTATTTTTGTAGTGAGACTGTTTAAATTAATGCAAATTATAGATTATAGATGAATAGTGGTGTGAAAAATCAACTACAAGATTTTTTTAAAAACCACATAAGTGCCAAATATTTTTACTAAAAGTAATAGATATAGCTTACTTTTTTGTCATATCCGAGTAACTTCATGACCTAAATTGAGGTCTAATGTTATACGTACCTGCCAGACTGTTAACCAACTTTTATTCGCGGCCGAGAAATTTCCGGTGCGTGAGCCTCATCATCGTAAATGTTCCTCGCTGCTAACCAGTCCTTATCGTATGGTTGTTATAACAGCACGATTCTGGATAAGGCTTGGTCTCGAACATTAGTTGCCGCGAACCAGTTTATCGTAAGTTAATCGCGAAATAAAGTCATCGGGAATAAAAGTCGATTTACAGTACCTTATTGAGCAATACAGCAAGCTATTGAAAACTCTACTGGTATTCTGTAATTTGCTATAATAATACATCAGTCTTTATCATATAGGATGATCATCATTTTTGTATAGCCAGGATAAGGGAAACTGTAGTGTAAGCATACACACAAACAGTTACCGCCCTCTAGATATCTTGGCCCCACACAAACAGTTACCGCCCTCTAGATCTCTTGGCCCCACACAAACAGTTTCCGCCCTCTAGATCTCTTGGTCGCACACAAACAGTTATCGCCCTCTAGATCTCTTGGTCCCACACAAACAGTAACCGCCCTCTAGATATCTTGGCCCCACACAAACGGTTACCGCCCTCTAGATCTCTTGGAGTATCAAGAAGCAGATTCTGTACAGTTTACATAGTTACAAAAACCGAAATCCAATTTAGGATCCTTCTCATATCTTGTTGCTTACTTCACATTTATGAATTATAAGTATTTGGTGAATGACTGAAATTTTGACTCGAGTCTAAGATCTTTCATTATCATGGGCCCTGATCTCATTCTTATATTTTTTATTAACACAAGGGCAGAATAGAGCACTCTAAAGGTATTTATCAACATGGTTTTTTTTATTCTCACCTAAACTTTTGCACATACATGATATTAGTTGATTACCAATCTGTTCAAAATACAGATCTCTACGTTTGCGCTACTGTAGAGATCTGTTGTTTAATCAGATTGGTTGTTTACCTTATTTTGTCCTAACTTTATCACTTTTCCATCCTTCACATGATGTGATCAATTGCTATCAACTTTTAACATTGTACTTGTATTTGAATACATATATAAAGTGTTCAGAATTTCTTTTGTTTTTAATTAAGTAAATCGCTCATTACATTGACATGTGAATATCGCGTAACATAAAGTTATTCACATTTTTATAGATTAAACATCCGCTGCCCAATGGACTTTTAAGTCACCGTTACACTAAATGATAACGCATCTCGATGATTCAATATTCAGATCAGAAAGTATGCGACACTAAAGCAATACTTTTAGATATCATTATGTAATATAAAAAAGAACAACATTTATGTAAATTTTATAAAGTTTATTTTAGCATAAATATTCTTGTACATACATATATGTCAATGCCATGATAATTCGAATGAGTTGTTGACACAAACACCCGATAGAAGGAAGCCATTATATTCCGAAAATGAGGACATGACGTACACTATGACCTGCCTAGAACCGAATCACCATCAGTGTTTGTGATATCCGAAATACTCCACTATAGAAGATAGTTCGCTTGTTATTTGACGTTCACTATGACCTACCTAGAACCGAATCACCATCAGAGTTTGTGATATCCGAAATACTCCACTATAGAAGATAGTTCGCTTGTTATTTAGTGATTGTACAAGCTGCTGAAGATTTTATAACAGATCCTATGGCGTTACGGTACAGTAACAAAGTTGCAGAAATCACTCTCAAAGTTATTTGTAACCATGGTAACTGCCAGACATATTCATTTGTGTACATTTGTCAGACTCAGAATGCATTGGATGCACCAAACCAAGATGGTCTAATGCACTATAGTCTGGCGGTTTACATAGTTGCCAAAATTTGATGGTATACACTTATGTCTTAAAGGGACTCAGACACGATTTGAGATCAAAATTTTATTTTTATTTTTTTATTTTTAAAATGGCTTATTTGTGCATTTTGAATGATTGACCAAAATTTGAATGTGGGTGTCAAGTTACAAGTGAGATACAGAGGTAAGAATTCATTGTTATGTAAACAAAGATTGAGTCTTATATTTGTTAACAAATTATGTAAAGTAAGATTATCATTTCTTTGGACAAAATGACTTGTGGCAAACAATATAAAATAATTTAATGGGTTCATAAATACAGCAAAACACGGTTATAGCGAACACGCTTATAATGAATTGACGCTTACAGCGAAGTGATTTTCATTCCCCGTGACTTTATAACATGTTGTAAACTTGATGGATATAACGAATTACGTTCATAGCGAAGTAAAATTGCCCATCCCTGGCACTTCGTTATAAGCGTGTTTTACTGTACTATTATTACCCAAAAAAAACCCTTCATTTGCTTGAACATATACCAAAACACTACATATGTAAATGATAACAATGAACTCTATATCTTGCATATCTTGCTTGTAACTCAATCTTTGAATTTCAAAATTTCATAAAGCATTAACAATACCCATATTAATCTATAATATTTCTAAACATTCAAAATCGAAAAAAAATAAAATTTGAAATTTTTTACTCAAATCATGTCTATCTCCCTTTAAAGTGTGTTGATGCTGCATGTCAAATGGAATTAAAATTCTGGTGCTTTTTTTCTATTGGTTTGATTTTAAATTCTGAAAAAAAAATATCAAGAATGACTGGTCTTTCCGGCACCATCAGAGTTTGGGTTGTGCAGTGCCATGTTAAGTGTGGCAAGTTTATAGGAGACAGGCCCTCAGATTTTGGAGTCTTGCATATTCTTACTTCAAAAAACTAGTTGACAGATTCGAATAACAAAAGTTAATGACCATGAATACAAAATCACGAAAAATGATACTAATCATTTATAATCACAGATCTGGTTCTTCGTACAACCATTTTATGGTCAATCTTTAAATGTTCTTCTCGTCACAATTCCAGAAATAAACATCCATCCAGTCTGTCAGCATCAATCATGGTTAAAATTAACTCACTTTTCATATATTACAAACAAATCCTTCACATATTAAACCACGAAATACTGGATTTCGTTAATGGTCCTTGGGCCATTTATAACTTGCTTTATATGTGAACATAGATATTTCACATGTTTAGATATAAAATCCTGGAATTTGAACAATGGTCCCTGGGCCATCTAACATCCTACAATTCTTGTACAGTCTCCGATTAGATACTTCAGAAAAGTATGGAATATTAATCAGAATGGAAGTGATCGGACTCTCCTCTGAAGAAATGGATTACACTGTAGATGTCCTCTGTAACAGAACTGTATCATCTTTTGATAATCCTATAATGTAACACTAAATCTCCACTTTGTTTCCAAAAGAAATGTTTCACAGTACGTAGATCCATAGTGGCATTAAGGACCTGAAATATATTAAGTAAAATTACAAAATCCATATATTTGTTGAAAGGAAGTTCATTTGGAGTAAATTATTAATTGATAGAGTTATGGTAATCAACTTTTATTTGGGTGCGAGAAGATTTTGCAAGTTTTGTGTGAACTAAATAGTCTTAAATATATGTATTTTATTCAACAATCTTGTCCTTGAACTACTGTAAATGTATTATATTTGGCCTGTACAGAATTTGGCGGAAATTTTTTTTTTCAACAGAGCGTGGATTTGATTTAGCTCATTCCTGATATATATACAATTTACATTTGGCGATATACTTGATTTAGCAGAAGCTGCTTGCCAACAAAAACGCAAATTATAATATGGTTAAGTTTTAAAAATGAGATTACGACAAATTCGTACAACATTTTCAGTCTCATAAAATGATCCTCAACATGTCACCAGCAAATTAATGTAAAACCATTTAATTAAAATAATTTTCATTCTGTATAAGTATGTCTTTGTGGAATTAAGTTTACTTAAAACATTTGATAGCTTGTTAATAAGGAGCATTTATAAATTTGGTTGTAAATCACAAGTTTTTTTTGTAAAAGGCAACCAAGAGCGTCTAATGCCTGTGTTTTACCTGATTATTGCACAGAAGTTCCACTTTCTCCCCGGCGATGGAACTGAAATCCTGCACCTCCTTGTCGTGGTTGGCACTCGGGTGTCCGTTCTCGTTCCCTTGCCGCAGAAACTTGTACACGTGCTCTATCACCTTCCTCACTTGCATCAAATCACTGGGCACAGAGAGAGCTTCACTGGAAGAGAGGAAACAGATCATAGACCTAGGTTATTGTTAAAACTATTACAGAGAGAGTTTCACTGGAAGAGAGGACACAGATCATAGGCCAAGGTTATTGTTAAAACTAATACAGAGAGAGCTTCACTGGAAGAGAGGACACAGATCACAGACCCATAGAAGATAAATGACTTTGTATAAATGCACAAAATTTCAACTTTTAAATGTTTTGTCTTGTTTTCAACATAATTTATTGAAAAATTATCAATAAGATTTAAAAACAAGTTCTAACTACTTATGAGTGACATCTACCATACATTGCCAGTGCTTATATGCATGTTTTAAAACCTGTGGCTTTTCTTAAGCAGTAAGGGCCAATTAATATTGTCTATATAGGACCACTATCATTCACTACACACTGGTATAGAAGACTTGATTTGATTGTTTAAAACCCCTTTCTTCATACTTTTTGATTGGTTTTATGCCTGTACTGGGATCTGGTAGGAGATAGAAGGTTAACTTGATGCTCTTTGGGGTCTTTTTCTGTAACAATAAAATTAAAATCCATATCAAATACATGTATAACATAAACATGCATGCAAAAATAACTTCTTTTTTTTTCCTTCAAATTTGTCTTCTATTCGACCTCCTGGAAATATGAAATACATGTACATGCATGTAGCAAATAGAGCATGTCAATATTTAAATAGATTCTAATGGAGAAATTGACAGTTCAAAAACAAATACTTTTAACTTTAAAACTACCTGGTACTGTACTAAAATGTGACTAAAACAATGCCTACCTGACATTTAAATCTCTATATTATTTGAGAATCTGCCACAAGACTTACATGAATGATAATTTCTGCTGCCCAGTGTGGCACCCAATCATTAAGATGCTTGGGAACATTCATTTGGTCCATCTCACCAGCATCTC
The DNA here is from genome assembly GCA_033439105.1 of Magallana nippona. Lineage (NCBI taxonomy): Eukaryota > Metazoa > Mollusca > Bivalvia > Ostreida > Ostreidae > Magallana > Magallana nippona. Next base: position 39,591,604 of record CM065921.1, on the reverse strand, counting down.
GACATACAAATCGGTAGAAATTAAAACTTTCTCCATCACTGCTACAGAAAAAAATTAAAACGAAATTAAAATTATTACATCTCTCTCTCTCTCTCTCTCTCTCTCTCTCTCTCTCTCTCTCTCTCTCTCGCATCACAGTTATGTCTGAAGACGCATGTATAGTTGTGTACATAAAAAAGCTTACAGAGAAAAATACATTGAATAAAAACGTAAATATCGGTAATTATTCTATAAGCATAATACTTTCTTCTTCTACACCAGACATTGATAAAACTTGGCTGCAGTGTTTGTCCCTACCTTCCATGTGAGGAGTGTAGGCCATGCCAGATTATGATCAGGGTGTGGTCTGGAACAGAGAAATCAGGGCTATCCACCTTAACCAGCATCCCGTCTGAAATATATAACAAGTTCTGTTAACAGAACAGACGAACAAGATGAATTTCGATTTTTAACCAAAGTAAAGATTGGTATTGAGGAGGGAAATTAAGATATCAATACATTTGATATATACATGTATTGACTTTTTATTGGTATTTGCCGAAAAAAATGGCTACAATGTTGACATAGGTATGCATTTTTTAAATAGGCATACCTTGATTTGCAATGAACAGTTTGAACTATATAAACTCACCTTGATTTCTGATAAGCTGGCCTTCATTTTTTGAAAGTTTATTATTATTTTCAGTATCCTTACTTTGATTTCAGTAAACATATCTTGATTTGTTAAAGGCTTACCTTCATACTTAATTAGCTTACAATGTACCTTCATTTTCAACAAACCAATGAGCCCGGGGCCAGTGTTCAAACAGTGCTTCTAGAAGTTTCTGACCTAAATTTACTGTAAAATAAAAAATCAGTCATTTCAAAATTATCAATTGTAAAAATGATAATATATTTTTCATAGATTTAAAGAAACCCTATTAAAAACTGTCTTAACAAAATTTTAGTCTTTGTTTGAATACCAGGTGAGTTTATTAGACATAGGGGGATGATTCTAGAACAATGAAACACACAGACTCAAAACCAGGTGCTTGTGAACTGTTGTTACAAATTTTGTCTTTTTATACACATACTTTATGGGGGGGCTACCATACTATTTTGTTTAACATAAGATTTATCAGTACTTTGTTGGACACAATGGTGTCTGTGTTGAAAAAAATTATATATAACTGTTTTTATAAAAAAAATATAGAAAAAATGGGAACCAGTGGAAATCTAGTCAACAACTACAATTGATTAGACACACAATATTGTAGGTTTTCATTCTCCTATGTGCCTATAATATCTTTTTTTACTAATAAAAATTGTCTTAAATTTATTCCCAAAACCTGCACATACACCATTAAATGAAATGATTTGTGAACTGCTTTGCAAGCTGAGTTTTGCGCTTACATTTAGTGTCACTCTCGGATGAAGGGGTGAATCCGAGTTCTTTTGCAGATACCCAGGCAGAGAAGACATCGGATTCATCCAGATGTATGGTCAATAACTGTAACACAACACAATGGATTACTGGTAGTTACTAGATATTTGAAAAATTTGCAGAGTGATGACAAAAACAAACCACTTTAAAAAGCAATTTCTTCATTTCTCAAAACAGCAAAAACTCCAATATTAATATGATTGCCAAACAAAAGGTTTTAACAAATGAGGCGATATACATGCAAGATTAATGTATTTTACGTTTATATTCGTGATATCTTAACTGAGAGGTACTGCAGACATTGCACATATTTCTTGCACACCAAAAATGAAGGTTGGATTTAATTAATAATTTCCGAATCATACCTCATGCGGAGTCTTTTTAAAAAACATAGGAAAAGTCCATAGCTTTCACTTAGATGTGCATTCAATAAGATGTGCAATCACAACCATGTCTCAAATGCTTTCAAATATGCCAACAGACTTTTTATTCATTGAATCTTATACTTATAGAGCGATTCAATTTCTTTTTCTTTTGCTGTGTTTATAATGACTGTGAAATAGTGAGTTGGCCTCACCCCGAGTTTGAGGTCCACTGTGAACCAGTGATGAACATAAATCATCTTGAACCTCTTCTTGATCTCCTCCTCATAGTTCACTTTGCCCAGGTTCTCTACCAACCTTGCCTGAAATTTAGAGATCATGCTAGCCTTTTCATATGATTATTTGACATATGAAATATGCTGTAACTTACAACTTATAATAAAATAATCAAATTCAAACATTATATTATTCAAATGTTTTTTGTTTATACATGTATTTGAACATTGTCAGAAACTCATGGTCGATCTTGCTTCCTTCACTTAAGTAACAGAAGCAAGACTGACTGTTAGTTTTTTATGAAGGTATTTCAGATATTTCTATTATTTTAAGAAGATATAAAAATACAATCATGTTCTTAGAAACACAGTTGTTTGCACTGCTAAAAAAAATTTGATTTGATTTTAATCCAAAGCCAATCAGATATATATACGTTCTGTACTTTCCATACATACTTACAGTTAAGACGTTCCAAAGGGCCACATTATCATCTGTGTCCTTGGTCAAAATATGGCACCTGTCATTTAAAACATGGTACTGTTTGATTCTGGGGTTTCCTATAGAGATAAATAAAACCCATCACATAAGCACAAATGTCATTGATTTAAATTGTCACAGCTATTATTATGCAAAATTTAGCTTTATTTAGTTTAATGTATATATTATCTATATTCGATGTAAACATTTCTTTTTCACAACAATGAAACATTAGATTTCATTGGGGAATTGAAACTGATGGGTTTTGTGGGTTATATTCATTAAAAATTTTCCCATGAAGTCAAATTCCCACAAATATTGACAGAGTGTGTAAGGTATACATAAAAGGAAAATTAATTCAGGAAAATTCTATATTTACAAACTGTCTTTCAAAAAAATTAAAAATTAAAAATTTGCAAAATATTTTAGAAAAATCTGTTTCACTGAATTTAGTCCCAATATTATCCTGATGTGAACAAATGTCTGTTGAAATAAGAATTGGAGAGATTGATACATGTACTAGTACATGATACAGACCTTTGACACATTTGAGTGGCTGTGTGTTCACTGGTTTAACTGTGTCAAGGTCGTAATCACCTGACATCTGATTCTGTACCTTCTCAAGGGACTGAAGAAGAAAAATTGTCATAATATAACATAATAAGATCAAATTCATGGTACAACTTATGTCAGAGAACTCATTTAATCCTATTAATCAGAAGTGGATCAATATTGTATTGATTATGAATCCAAATTGCTTGACAATTTTTAAACTTAATACCCCATTCCAGCTAAAATCTCTTTCAAGAGATAATAAAGATACACAATAAATTAAACACAAAAATATATTCATAATTGATACAGGTATTATCATTCCATTAAATTATCACCACAATTAATTATTAATTAAAATGACATGCATGTATATGCAGTAAATGCATCTAATGAAACTAAAATTAAAATAAATTTTATGAAATGAAACAGAAAGCACTGACCCAGTTTCTGAAGGAAGAATCTGTGGTGGCCACCCACAAGGAGTCTGTGACGCCAGGGCGAGAGATATTTTCTGAGTCTCCCTCTATCAACTCCAGCTAAAAGATCAACAACATTGGATTAACTGTGATATTCTAGGGCTTCCAAATAACTGCAAATATGTTACACACTGATACTTTATATATTAATTTACATACATTTACACAAACTCATTTCATATCAGCTACATATATCTAATTGTCAGTGTATACCAACTAGTATATGTAGCTATGATCTTTGACTTTGACTTTTAAGAGGAGATAATTCTCTACTTTTCAATGACTTGTATTTACTGTGTATGAATAAAATATTTGCCATATTTTTGCGTACTGTAGATAATACAACAAAAATATCACTCCAAAAAAATCAAGAGCTTTTTTATCCTTACAACAATTTTTTGCAAGTCTTCACTATTATTTAACTGAAGAAAGATATCCCTTTTATATTGTATTTATAGCCATCAATTCAAAAATCGCAAAAAAATAAACATAAAATGTACATGTACTTACTATTATGGCAACAAAACATGAAAATGTGCACCCCAGAAAAAAAAAATACAAACTATTGCAGCTACGGTTACATATTACGACCTAATTTCTCCCCTGTCAGCCTGACCTTCAGTATGGGGGCTTTCTCCTCACAGATCAGTGTTCTGTGATCTGGATTACGAAGGTCCGTCGCCCACACCCTCTTGTCACGACCTCCCGAGTACACCGTCGTAAACGAGTCATTGGCCTGTAATGCCCACACGCTGTCGTCATGAACTCGGAGTGTGGCGATACATCTCTGTTGACCAAGTGACCACAGTCGAATTGTTCCATCAGAACTTCCAGACAAACACTGTAGTACAGTTGTCATATTATAATAATCAGAAGCTTCTTCAATGTATGACTTTTATTCAAAAAGATTTGGATATTGCCTCATATCATTCCCCATGGTGATTTTGAATATGCAAGGCATACTTTTATTCCTAAATTGTTGTGTACCAATAATGACTATAATATAAATGTGTAAAAACCATAAAGATGAATTTCTGACTTAGTTGTACTTTAATTGATCACATATATTTAATTAGCAGACAGAAAAGTTACTTTAGAATTAGATTGCATTTTTCCATCTTGATTAAATATTGAAAAAATATATAAACACACTCAACATTGGCTCATCAAACATAATTACATTTAAAGCAAAGTACACATCTATCAAAGTTTCAATCATATACAATACAAGTGTGTACTTGATTTAGCTGCCAAGACACAAGCTTATTAGAACTTTAAATATTACCACTAAATTAAGATTGTTAACAGTAATATATGTGTATAATGATAGCAATAAAGCTCCATCTGACAAGAGTTAGTTTACAGTAACGTACACAATGTATTATGATAGATATAAAGCCCTGACTGACCTGTGTGCCGTCCTTGCTGACCACTAGGGCCCGGACGTTGTCGGTGTGTCCCTTCAGCTTCATCAGACAGGTGACACAGTCCCGGGGGTCGTAAACCTTGAGCGAGTTCTCCGTGGACCCCGAGACCAGCACCGTCCCCGAGGGGTTCATGGCCAGGCTATAGATGGAGTGAGTCTCCCTCACACTCGAGACTGTCACACAGAAAGAAAAACCACATTTGATACTTTTTTCTTTTCAAAGGGAGTGGGTGTTTAAGGCTAAAAACATAATAGTTACATTATTCTTGTTACTGTTTCCAATATAACAGTTGGTGACATGCAGTGAGTAGGTTTGGTAAATTTTTATTTCATTGTTGTTATTTATAACTCTTTATCATTCACACAATATTTCATACATTATCACCACATTTTTTTCCATATGAAATGTAATTTGGTTTCCATCTACTCCATGTGGTGTTAATTTTTTCACTTAATTGATGTGGTGTTGTTGTTTGATGTGGTGTTGTTATCTGATTATTTCCACCTACTTAGTGTGTTGTTATTTGATGTTGTGTAATTTATTTCTACCTACTTGATGTGGTGTTGTTATTCACCTACTTGATGTGGTGTTGTTATTTGATGTTGTTGGTGTTATACATTAAATTATATTTCTACCTACTTGATGTAGTGTTGTTATTCGATGGTGTTGTTATTTGATGTTGGTGTTATATATTTCCACCTTCTTGATGTGGTGTTGTTATTTGATATTGTTGGTGTTATATATTAAATTATATTTCCACCAACTTGATGTAGTGTTGTTATTCGATGGTGTTGTTATTTAATGTTGGTGTTATATATTTCCACCTACTTGATGTAGTGTTGTTATTCGATGGTGTTGTTATTTGATGCTGGTGTTATATATTTCCACCTACTTGATGTGGTGTTGTTATTTGAAGTTGTTGGTGTTATATATTAAATTATATTTCCACCTACTTGATGTGGTGTTGTTATTCGATGGTGTTGTTATTTGATGTTGGTGTTATATATTTCCACCTACTTGATGTAGTGTTGTTATTTGATGGTGTTGTTATTTGATGTTGGTGTTATATATTTCCACCTTCTTGATGTGGTGTTGTTATTTGATGTGGTGTTGTATTTTGATATTTGATGTAGTATTGTTATTTAATTATTTCCACCTACTTGATGTGGTATTGTTATTGACTGTGAGGGCCACCAGACTGGCCACGTCGTAGTACACAATGGAGCGGTCCAGTCCCGCGGACGCCACCATCTCTTTGTCCCGTGCATACGCCAGACATTTGACATAGTCCTGCACAAACATAACACCAATAAAATAATATCATCATGAAGTCAGTCAAACATGACGATTGTCCGAAATTTTCAGAATATACTATCTTTATGGATGGATTGTTTCTTTTATAAATTACTACATATTTCTGTTTTAATTAACTTTAATATAGTACATTTGGTCTGTTTAATAAGGATTTTTTTAGCTTTAAAAGAAACAGATTGAACCTCTAAGATTGGTACTATACATTAGTTCATCAACACCATAACACTTCTGACTTACTTTATGTGTTCGTAGGGTTGCTAAACACGAGCCCTCATGTGCATTCCATACTTTTATTGTGGTATCACTGGAAGCCGATATCACTACAAGATAGACAATATACTAAAAACTAAACAAGTTAAAAAGAAGTATAAATCTTGACGTAATAATTCACGATAAAGCCGATATCACTACAAGATAGAAAATACACTAAAAACTGAGCAAGTTAAAAAGAAGTATAAATCTTGATGTAATAATTCACATACAGTGAAATCTGTATGACCATTCATGCTTTGGGAAGGGATATGAATATTTATTTGAATACACGTAAATCAAAAATAATTCCAGTAGCCATCATGAAAATTTTAATGAAGTCTTCAGATGGAATAGACAGTGCAGAAATTCAATGTCTACAAAAATTCAGTGATTCTCTTAAAATGATTTAAGTATGTTTTACACTGTGACAGTAAAATAAATAATGGTGTCCATAGAGTAAGCTAGGACCCAACTTAAGACTAATGAGACAATTAATAAATGAATGAAAACAGACTAATTCATTGTAGAAAAATCTAATGTGATATATACATGTATTTATGTCTAAAACTCCTGAAATATTGAGTAAACTAATAATTTATTTAATTAATTTGAGTTTTTTTTCTAAATTATATCTAGACTTTACAATATTCATGAACATTCTAACTCTGACCAATAAATTGATATTTAAACCTGTGGACATATGATGTGACTACTTACATGCTCTTCCTTCTCTGCATAAAACAATGTCATTGACCCAATCAAAATGATGTTCCATAGAAAACAAATAAGGATCCTGAAACGAATCAAACGTCAATCAAAACCAGGTAACATTGTCTATGCAGTATCTTGATTATATCATATGACAATTAAGATTCTGAGATTTTACTCCATTTAAATAATATGTTGAACATGTGTTAAATGAACCAGGAATAAAATTTTGCTTTAAAGAAACTTTCTTTTTATCAATTTTATTAATTGTCTACTGCATTGCAGTGAAAATATATGTATATACAGCTGAACCAATTTCACTTTATGATCCGCACCTGCGTCCCCTGATTATCAAATAAATGTGAATAACTTCTTGATTTTTTAATCTAATCTATTATTTAGTGTATATAGCAAACTCTCCAGGGAATTATCTACTTTTACACTGTATTGTACAGACCAACTGAAATTCTGATAAAAAAAAATCCATTGTATTCATAGTTGTCTACTTAGTTTCTCACCTCTTTTGCCTGGGTATCCCATATCCGTATAATGGAATCCCTTCCTGCAGAGTAAAGTCTCTGTAGATCCGGGTCATACTGAATAGCATTTACCCCTGATCGATTGTATTTTTCAATTTCATCTCTGATGATAAACGAAATCTGAAAGTAGAGGAAATTCGAACTCATAACAAAATCTTTGGAGTCATACTGTTTACATTGAGTTTTCGGGGCGTATTGTTGGTAGGTGTGTAGCCTTTACCTGAGTTTTTCTTTTTCCTTGTCCAGCTGAGCCCCTGTTATGAGAAGACATCATACATACATGTTTTTATTTTCAGGTGTGACGTCATACATGTAAATTAGATAGGTCGTCCGTGTTGCACTCCTAAGCTTGTAAAATTTTGTTAGGTGATTTTCAATATCAAAGCATCAAGACTTGTGCTACCATCTAAAACCCCCAAAACTTCCATTAAATAATGGTTAAATATTGTGAGTAGGGGGAAACTATTATGGAAAGAAGAAGATGAAACATATTGCTGATAACAGGCACGCAGCATTGGGGGGAGGGGGGGGGGGCTGCCCCAACTCCCCCCACTTTTTATATAAGATTGAATTAAGATGGAGTCCCCACCCCCCCCCCCCCCACCCCCCACCCCCACTTTTTTGGAAGATGTAAAAAAATGAATTTTGAAAATAAGGAAAATAAGGAAATTAAGAGTGAAATTGAAGTTAAAAGGTATACCAGCCCCCCCCCCCCCCCCCCCCCCCCCCCCACCCCCAACACACACACCACGGATTAGGAATTTTTTCCTGATTAGGGAAATTATTTTTCTTTGTCTGTCAAGATTTTTTGGATGAGTTTGCCCCCCCCCCCCCCCAACTTTAAAAAGCGATGCTACGTGCCTGAACAATTTAAAAAATAACCTACTTTTACAGAGGATTTGATTGCATATATAATAATGCCATCAACTCTCCGTACCCTTCATACGCGGATCTAGAGGGGGGGGGGGTCGAGGGGGTCCGCCTCCCCCTCTGAAAAATTAAAATTTCTTAAATTTACGGCATTGTAAAATTACAGAAAATATGCCTCCGACACCCCTATCCCCCCACCCCACGGGAAAACATAGATATCTCTCGGCCCCGTCCCCCTGGACAAATTTTCTGGATCCGCGAATTACTCTTGGACTAGTTTCATGTACCTACATCAAGCATTTAAACAAAATTAATTTTTGACGTGTATATAAACCAAAAATAATTCAATAAAGACTCGTCCGCAAATCGAACTTTTTTTTTTTTAGTTTATTCAATAATGTGGATGAAAGTCGATACAAAAGCTCCAATAAGACCAAGACATGTAATTGTTGTGTGGACTTCAAAACTTGTCAATGTATCCATTTTGATTTTAAGATTGTTCAAATCTCTGAAATTATACAAATAAGTTAACCTATTATTATAAATACTGAAAAGTTGTGCAAAAATCACTTTTCAAAATTTTATTCGAAGAAACTTATTATAAAAATAACTAATATTCTATATATCAATCTTTAGTCGTTGTAATTAAGGGGAAAAACTTGTAGATTGTAAAAACTTGTTTTAAATTTTATGAATTAATTAAATCAATGAATTGAGTTCATATTAATCTTTGTCGTGTTTTTACGTGTACCAGGGCTGTGTTTTACAAATTTAAAGAACTCACGACTTACGACCAAATTAATGAATATGATAATTAATTACCAACTATAATCAATGTTTTATTCTAATGACAGTAAAATATGATTATGGAAATCAAATACACTAGTTATAAATGGTTTTAAATAAATTTTGTTCATTAGAGATCAATTCATGAAACTGAAAAAATTTACGACTTTGTCGTAAGTTCTTTTGTAAAACGCAGAACAGGTATCTATCTAGTTTCTCGATTTTTGTTTTCTTTGTCCTAGCTATCAATTTGATGGTTTTATTTTTTTTTCATTTTGATTTTTTTTAATGAAACCCTTTCCATGTTTAGTTGACACGTTTTGACATTGCACTGCGCACAGACACGAGGGGGGAATCCCTAAACAAGTATAATTACGGGTCCCCAAGCTCTTACACTGATAAATCGCTGTACAAACTCCGTGTCGCCGCGGTCCGCAGATCGGGTGCTGGTCACCCTGTCAGTCCAGGGTATGGACGAGTTCACAGGGAATAGGGGGAATTTTATAAGTCGTTAATAGTGTGATCGTTTCAAAATCTTGGATATTCCCCTATTTGAAAATAATGAAGTATTCCATATGAATATAAGGAACGCGGAATTAATTAATATTTTACTATCAACTTTGATTATCGAGTGCTCTTTAGAAAATAAATTGCTGTCTTCTGATCGGTAAGTAACTTTATCTTTAAGAAATTAACAAACTTTCAATATCAGACTTATTATACGGAGTGTTGATGAAATAAAACTGTTGTACAAAGAAAGAATAATATCCTTTATAATTACATTAATATAGTATATTTTATTATATAATCTGAAAATAAAGTGATAATTTATCTAACTAAATTAAATAATTTTTTTTATGAATTTTGAATTTATACCCAGAAAAAATCATTAATTTTTTATTAAGAAAATTAATAACATTATTAAGAGGTACAATTAATGTGTGAAACTATGCTAATAGTATAATTCAAGATTGTGGGAAGGGGTACGTGTTTAAACAAAGTAGATTGTGACAAAATTCGAGTTTTGTAGCCGGTAGTAACACAAGTAATCGCTTTCAAAATCAAATAAGTTGTTTTGGTAGGCTACAAAATTATTTACCATGTGTATTTGCATCATTAACATAAGCATAGATTTTTTAATATGCAAAAATCCAATAGTCTGAGAGTTTTTTAAGAATGAAATACATAGAAGTAGCGATAAATGTATTAATTTTGCTCATTATTTAAAAGTATTTCTTGATATGAATCTATAGAGGTAGTACAAAGCAGATAAGCTAAAATTTTCCTGTAGTTCAATTTTTCTGAAATTTTGATATTTTGGTTTTTTTTGGAATGAAATCTATAAATATATAAAATCCGACCTTACAATTTTTGCACACATCGCCTCAAACCTACCATTTGAATCTCCTTTCAGTGGAGTGTAAAATGAAATAGTCATTGTTAGAATTTGCTATGCGAATAAGTTAGTTTTTAAGATATTACAAATGTTTTCTACTGCTAATTGTTCAGGAGACCTTTTTGTTACTTACAGACAATGAAATAAATTTGATTTGAACATATTTTATTGTATATATATATAACATGCATATACAAATGGTTAGGACACAAGTTCTGACAACTTACGATGTCTTCATCATTAAAATTGAAAAATTGTTCAAAACTTACAACTGTTATAACATGATATGAATATGTAAATACGAAATAGCAAAATACGTTATATCTACGAGTATAAGATACATGCACATAAAATGTATTAAACAAATCTACCAGTTTCGTTGATATACAATTGAACTAATGAGAATAATTAATTGTTAATATCAATGGATAATGACTCATCGCCCCATAATAAAACACGAGTATTAATTATATGAAAATGGTCTAGTTGTAGCAGATTAAGAAAAAAAAATTATCTCTAGCAATAAATAAATATAATTTTTGCATTTGCAGAAAAAAATGGTAAGCATCTTCGGGTGATTCACACCGACAATTACCACTTTCTATGATATTTAATTTGTGTAATCATAATTGAGTATGCAATGGTGAAATAAATTCTAACTGGTATCTTAGGTAATTTCTTATGTAATATAATGTAATAGCACTTGTAAATCATCTTAAGACGAAAATTTACAACACTTCACGGTCTCTGAAAAGTAATTTTATTGTTCAAATTTGAAGCAGTATGATTGTCATGACCCCGCAATAAAAATATATTTTTTTAAAAATGAAAATTTGACCGTGGTATCTAGTTTAATTGCGGTTTAAGTATATTTGAGGGATGTGAAAATTGACAAAAATCCTAAATAGCGTCATCATATTTGACCTTTCCCTTTTTTATGACCTTGAAATTTGATAGGCATAAAATCTGAACACTGGTGATGGTTGGATCCAAATTTCAGGTATTTACTATGAACGGAACACAAATTACACAATTTTAAATGATACAAGGCTAAATTGCATAAAAATCCACCATTCAAATGTAGGTTTCGAAATCATTAAAATACGCTGTACCTCGATTTTTTTCTACTTTGAGTAATTTATGGGTATATTTTATAAAATTAATGGATTGAAATTAACTTCTATATAATATTAAGCCATATATATATTATGTTTTTGAGAAAATATTTGAAATGATTAATTTCACGGGTGTTTCGTCCAAAAATATTCATTCCTTAAATACATCATGTATCAACTAAGATCTTTGAAATAACTTCAGTTTATTATTTATTATTTAAATTTCAAATTTAAAACACATCAAGAATCGATCAGAAACAAAATCATTATTTATTATTCGTAATATTTCTGACTTTAGTTACATGTAGCTTTTAAAAGTAATTTGTGAAGAAGATGGGTGAATAAGGCGTGTAAAATGCCAATATGAAAAAAGATAAAATACTGTAAAATTAAAATATCAACAAATCTGATAATTTCTTTTTAAAATTATTAAAAACAATTTATATTTAACATAAAATCGATTTGTAACCCTTTTTATGTTTTACTTGGAATATGTTGATTTAAACTAGCTCTTATGAGTGTCAGAACCTCCCAATAGTGTCATTTTTCAATGCGTTTTCTATTATAGAGTGGGTCTGAGCTCCATAACTTTGTCACAGTCTAAATAAAGTTTATTGGAAATCAAACCAATTTCAATTAACAAAAACGTGGAGAAATGACCCACTTTAGTTTAAAAATGCCATTTTGTATCCCAGCGATGGAACATTTTAGTAAAATAATACAAGTCCGTAGATTCGCGGCCAAAGTCGCATATAGCATTTAAACAACGTACTTTGTTGTGAATGAAATGACTCACTGTTTAGAGCACCAGACATTAGGAAACCTTATAGAGCTAGGGTTTTTAGATTGTGGGTTCGATAACACCAAAGCTTTACGGTTTATTATTTTTTCTTATCATTTATTAAAATATTCAAAACTGAATATAATATAGTTAGAAATTGTCCTTTTGTTAACTTGTATTATAACATTATCAAATATATTTAAGTGGAAAAAAAATAAATTTGAAATTGTATTTTACGACTAAACCAAATGGGCATTTGCGCTATCTTATTCCCCCATCTTCTAATCAATTAATGCGTATTGACTTCTCAGTAGCTAGAAACTGCAACCTTTTTCTATTTTTTTTTTTATTTTGGAATGATTTTAATCGAATTTTTTTTTTTATTTCAATCCTGATTGGCTTATAAAAATATATCAAAATTTTAAACAATTACTATCGAAATATTGCAAAATAAATGATTATTTTATGATTATTAATAAGTAAATCAACAAATAATTGATGCGCTTTTATATTAGCTCACCTGAGCTAAGCTCAAGTGAGCTTATCACTTTTTGTCCGGCGCCAGTATATCCGTCTGTCTGTCTATCAGTCCGTCGGTAAACCTTTTACATTTTCGACTTTCTTCTTCAGAACCATTGGGCCAATTTCAACCAAACTTGGTACAAAGCATTATTGGGTAAAGGGGGTTCAAGTTTGTTAAAAGGAAGGGTCACGTCCTCTTTCAGCGGGAGATAACTAAGAATGATTTAAAGAAATTGGAAAATTAATACTTTTCAGATGGTTCATATAAGTGAACTTACTCTTTTGAATCTCATCTCACTTCTCAGTTCGAGCCCAATTAGGTTGTCGCTGGCATTTATCTAGCTCCTCTTATTATGTTAAGTAATTGAGTTTTTATGGTTATTTTTTTGCTGTGGTTGACAAATCATCCCAATCTTAAATATAATGAATTTATCGCAGATCTGAATGAATATACATTTTGCAATTATAAATGTACGTTCTTTTCTCGATGTATAGCAGCATTTAGATAAAATCAAATAGATAGATAGATAGATAGATAGATAGATAGATAGATAGATAGATAGATAGATAGATAGATAGATAGATAGATGATAGATAGATAGATAGATAGATGATAGATAGATAGATAGATAGATGATAGATGATAGATAGATAGATAGATAGATAGATAGATAGATAGATAGATAGATAGATGATAGATAGATAGATAGATAGATAGATTAAACAATACAATTTAATTCAAAATACCCTTTGACGATTCAGTTACTAAGTATCTATCAGTTGTGATTAAACATGGTGATTATTTTAACGTTTGGCAACACGTTCCATTTTGCTTGCAAAAGGCTATCAAATAAATTCTTGAAACATGTAAAAAAAAAAAAAAACAAATAAAGAACTAGTTATTCATTTCTTCTGCACTACTATAGTACACAAAGCCCCCCCCCCCCCCCCCCCCCCCCCCCCCTTTCCCCGTAGCTAACCGTCATTCTTGAATCAGAAAACTAGCTATGTAAAACGGACAGTGTTGCAAAAACCGGGAAATATTTTCCAGGACGGTTGGAAATACTGATACTTACCGTGAAATATTGGGTAATATTAAAGTACAACTACATACTTCATAGTTTTAATCATATCTGTTGGGTTGTTGATCGTATTAGTACGTACACATTGGAAGCTATATAAAATTTAATCTAGCAAAGTTTTAGCTATAGCCATTTATGCATTTAGCATCTTCTTATGAATTATCAAAACATGGTCCATTCATTCAGACTTGAATCAGGTAAAGGGGCAGGTATGGACCAAAAAATTGTGAAAAATAAAGTGTGAGCTCAGTATGCAATACACCTAAGAAGAGGCCAATTAGCCCCAATCTAATGAAGTTTTTCCCTTAACAGGCCCACATAACTAGCCGTCAAGAGTGAATTTTTTAAAAACAAAATGTGTGACTGTACAGTATCATAACATGGTTAAAGCTTATAGAGAACAGAGGATCTGGTGACTTTAAGATTCAAAATACTGACAGTGAAACTTCATAACATGCTGAATTGTGATTTTATGCTTACTGGTTACTTCTTTTTTCTTAAACACATTTTTAACATTGAATAAATCAAACAAACAAAAAATAAATTAAAGTAATACTTCCCAATATTTCCCAGTTTAGTGATAATCGGTAGTATTCCCCAGGACGGAAAATATCGGTATTTACAATCGGTAAATCCCAGCACCGGTATTTCCCTGGCCAACCCAGATACCGCAGAGAAAAACTTGAAATACAAACTGTTCAAATTTCATACATTTTTTATGAGTGAAAAGAGTGGGATGCGCTAACTGGTATAAAAATGAAAATATTACTTTTAGCTAACCGGTAACTAAATTCATATTAATATTTTGCGTAATTTCTCTACAAATTTCAAAACATTGATATTTCTTTTAGTTCAATTTGGACTCTTGGTTTTTTTTATGTTATTGTTTCATGAATCTAGTACAGAAAATAAATAATATGTGGGGAGAAGGAATGCATGTATCTAACCGTAAAATATACAGACTCAGAAGGGATTTTTTGTTCATGTCGATAAATGTCAGTAAATCGTACTGATCTTTCGCTTTCTTTGACTTTCAGATCATGTCATCCAGAGAAACCACCCTCCCTCCCTACACCATGTCGTCCATGGTTATCTACGCCATCCAGTGCTCCCCACAGAAAGCCTTGACCTTGTCAGAGATCTGCACGTCCTTGGAGGCCATGTTTCACGTCTATGGCGGAAACGACAAAGCTTGGTACGACAGGACCCGTAACGTCCTATCGAAGAACAACCACTTCGTCAAGATGAGGCATTCCAACAACAGCCGCAAGTGTCTGTGGACCGTCGACCTGTCCCTTGTTCCTCTCACATCGTTCAGGAAGCAGACGACACGTAAAGAAAGTCACAGCGCATGGCCAAACCTTCTTCATCAATATCTTGGCGTTCCGGAAATCGAACTTTGCAGTGTTGTGTCATCGAGTGCATCTTCGGAAAATGAACAACCCACCAGCGTTTTGTCATCTCAACTCAGCTTCGGTATTGACCGCATCCTCAACATGTCACCAAGAACGTCAAAGACTCCCGCAGCAGGCGACTCGAGTCTTCATGAGGATGCCTGTTCCGTTTGTGATTCGTTTTACAGTGTGTTCGATTCCACATACGACGAGAGTGACTCAGTTCATGGAATTTGTTATTCATCCATGGAAAGAGTCCGAGGTTATTCCGATGCAACATCCTCTAAAGATATCCACGAGTTTGGACACTCCACTCGGATCTTTTCGGACTCTAGTTTGGTTTCCCTAAATGCTCCCTGCTCACCCATTGAACCAGAACTTTCACAGGAAGACATTTTTGCAGGTGTTGAAGAACTCCAGTCCCTTCTGGAACCAGACGACGTTATTGACTTTGCGCCATCAGAAGACTCTGTCATTGTTTCGCCAGCCGACAGTTACAGCCTTTCAGCCCTTGAATCGATCGCCGACTTCGTCATTCAGTGCCCAGGAGATTTCATCAAGGAGTTCGAGCCTTACCTGCGCGACCTCAGTGACTGATGTTTGTGCTCTCCTCTAAGAATGGCAATATACATTGCTTACTATTATATGCATTTTGATCTTTGTTGTGTTAAGCATTTTTGTAAATATTCATTTCATAGCAATTAAATTGTTATCTAAAATGGATTGGATTTTTTTATCAGGTACACATTTACATAAATTGTATTATGATTATCCAAACAAAAAAGAGATGCACGATATCTTATTTTTGTAAATAATGTAAGTAGCTAACGTAAACACGAGAGAGAAAAGGCTTTTGATCATGTGATACTGACTGATTCATACAGAGACATAGTATGCTTGAGTTCAACATGCATGTGTTCATTACTAAATTCAAATTTATTAAAAATATATTTCTTGGTTACGAAAATATTACAAGAAAAGAAAATAACAAAATAAAACAGCTTAAGGTCTCAGTGCAAGATGTAATGAATATATTATTTAAAATATGATATTGCTTCACCCTTAATATTTTACATATATTATATCAAGTTTCCGCATAGAGTTACGACATCAATTACTTTCAACAATATAGAAAAATTATAATTCAAGACTATATTTAGAAATAGTACAAAATGACCGGTCACACCCGCTGTGTGCTCTTTGTCGTAATCGGAAGAAAACGGAAAAGTCCGTAGACAATCAGGTGATTAATTATGGTCTAACAATTAGTATGAAAAACGTCAGTCAGCATGCGACCCAGTGGAATATTATATTTGCTGACAAAGTCGTTGTATCGACCATAGAACTTACGAAAAAATGACTTCAAACAAAACTGTTGATAGCCCTGTTTTATCAACTTGTTTGTCAGTAGCTTGCCTCGCCTAGAAACTGTTCATACGAAGAGCATGCCCTTGCGTATCGAATTACCTAAGAGATAAAAACACCATATGCAGGTGATGAAGGTATATCGCTACATAAGTAAGGAAAGTTGACTATTGAAAAATTGAAGTCATCGCGTTTATCATATAGTTTTGTTGTTAGGTTACCATCAATGTCCATTTCCAGTAAAATATCCAAAAATGAAACAGATGACGCAGACTCTGTGGTATCTTTTATTTCAAGTTCACTAGGATATATCGAATCGACGTAAGTATATGGAAGTAGCAAGTATAAGAAATTAAAAAAAAAAACTAGAACAGTAAATTGACAATGAATTTGAAAAAAGGAAATATTGTAGTGGGACTGTTGAAATGAGAATATCATAACAGAAATAAATAGGTAAAACATAAACATAGTTTTTCTTTACAGCATGGATTGTACTTTGTAATTAATTTCACAAATTTTGGTAGAATTTAAGATTCGTTTAGATCAATCAGAACCTTTGATAGCGAAAATACTACCACGGTAGTATCCTAATTTAAGGTGGTATATTGTGTATTGTATATTTATCGAAATAAACAATAAAAGCAAGTATTATTTCATTATTGTTTTCTTTCGCAATTTTGTTTATACATAACAGCGAAGCGCAATGGGTTAGAGATTTTATTTTTTCGGCCAAATGTTAACAAATTCTAAACCGATGCAAGTATTTTGATTATAATGTAATTTTATCCACATTAATATCGACAGGTGTCCCAAACCACCTTAAAACAAATCTCACTTCAACTTTAAAGAATAAACACATCTAGTCTTATCTTCTCAGGTAGTAAAATGTATGAAATTATTGTAATTCTAAACAAATTGTTAACAATAAAAACATAAATCAGTAATTGAATATTATATCTGTAAAACAGTAAATCATTGTGATTACATATTATACATAAAAATGTAAATATCTTAGCTAACACTTATTGTTGACATAAAATATACACAAAACAAAATCACTTTATTTACGTTCATTATACACGTTGTCACTATCTAATATTTTTGATATATTGGCATTCCATTAGATTTTTAGTCACAAAATGACAAATGTTCTGGAAATGTCGCCCGAGAAACCATGCATATGTTATATAAAATTCAAAATTTTAAAAGTCAATTAAACTATCAAGAGTTTTCAAGATAAAATAACACTGTCCTGACAATTCAAATATTGGTTGCGATTGGCTAGAGCCTAACTCTTTGAATTAATCCTAATTATTATATGGAATAATACGCGAGGGTGATATACCTGTTAAGGGAAGGCATTATAACTCTTCGGTGTAATATAGCATTTCCGATAAGGTAATTTAACTGTTTCCTACACGATTCGTCCAGTTTTTACGCCATAGTGATTTAAAATTATATTTTTGATAGAACGAGAAAGTTAACTCCAAAATTTACACAACGTCGGATTGTTGACGGTTTACTATAATTATAAAAACGTTACATTCATATAAGATTGTGATATTGGATTTTTTTCACAGTACCGTTGAACGATTGTGCTACAAAAAGGTTGTCATTACTGTCCACACTTAAGTAGCATGGACTTTGTAAATTACAGTTGTCAATGTAGCGGAGGAATTGTCCGTCCTGATCCAGGATGTGGATACATTCGTTGTACCAATCTGCTATCAGGATACGACCTTGGCTGTCTGTTGTGATGCCACAAGGATCAAATGATTTCTTGTAAGTGGACGGTGGACCAGTGTAAGTAAATCGGAGTTTCCCAGCATGATTCACCACCACTACTGCACCTGCTCCATAGTCTGACACACAGATATCTAGGTTCCTGTTCTCACTGATATATTTAGTGCCACCATATGAATAAAGAGGTTGTCCTTTGTTATAGTACTGAATACTTTGTTTTTCTGTGAAGTCAGAGTAACGAACAACTTTTGTTTGTTTGTCATCACCGTCCATAATGACCAGGAGGTCTCCAGAGGAGAAGGTACTACATACACTGAGAGGTTTCCATCCCTGTAAGCTGATCACTGTCTGTTTCTGTGTATGTTTTTCTATTAGGTAAATAGTTCTCTCTTTCTTATCAGTGTAGACTAGATCACCATTCCCTGTCACTGCTATGTCCTCTGGCCTGTACCCAGACTTGGTTGTGATTGTCTTCAATAGTTCCCCCCGGAGGTTGTAAAGTCTCATGATTTTGTCACCACCACAAATCCATAAATCGTCAACGCCCAGACACGACACACAACGTAATTGATTAAAAAATCCATGTTTTGTCTTTATTTCTGTGAGAATCTGTGGTTCATCAATGAGCGGTTTTTCCAGGAGACAGAAGCTTGCACCTTGAGAATCCATTGTAGTATCATCTTCTGTTTCGACAGATATTGCTGACAGAGAACCAAACTGTTGATAAAGTTGTTCTTTGTTGATATTCTGAGGGATAAAACTTGCTAAGAGAACTGTGAGTTTAGGAGGCAATTTTCTAAGTTCAACATTCTTGGATTTGTAGGCAGAGACACGGCTGACATCATTGGAGTTCAGTAACTTCTTTAAGTCAGCAATGCTCTGCGTGATTTCAGCAATGGTGTGTGTGATTTCATTTTCATGTTTAGTTAAGACAGACAGGTGTTTGGAGTCCATTTCAGCAAGATCGGATTTCAGGTTTTTGATAATTGCGTCTATTTCTCTATGCCAGTCTTCTCCATGCTTGTTTAAAGCTGTTATTAATTTCTGAGAGTTTTTCTCCAAATCGGCTTTCTGAAGTGGTATGCTGGATACAATCTCTTGGTATTTAGGATAGATTGATTTCTCTAATTCTTGTAAATCTATCTCTAAAACTTTTTTTCTGTTTCCAAGTTCTTTCATCATGTCGACAAACTCATGACCTCGATGCTCTTCAGAAGAAGCACACTGTACACAAATTGAAATATCACATTGTTCACAATGAAGTTCACAATGTTTAGTGGGATGTATTGGACACATAGGAGTAGATCCCCTATTTCCAAACGGCACTACCTTGTGATCTGTTGAGTGATCTGAGAGATGTTCCCCCACACAGTTTGTACACAGATATATGTGACAAATGTCACAGTACATAGGAGGGCCTGGAGTCTCACAGAGCTTACACCGTAACACATCCTGGGCCCAACAACTCCGAGGGTCCATGACCTGAAACCTCGATGGATTTTCAAATTAATTCTGTGAACAGAACAAAACAAACAAATTAGCATAATTATTCCTTATCTCCTTTTCAATTAAAATGCAGTCCGTCGACCAGATCAAGTTCTTGATAATGACCTTAACGAACTTAACCAGTTTTAGTCTTTTTGACCTTATTTGTCGTTTACTGATTATCATCTCTTTCGGTGATAAAATTGACAATCTATCGGCAGCGAATGATAACAGCAGTGCTTTTTACTGATACATGTATAAGTGCGACAATAAGTAACGCCTAGTAAGCTAACCATCATATACTAAAGTGCACATTGATTGAGCGTGTCTGAATAGAGTAATAAGTGGTTATATGTACGTATTATTAATAAATGATACACTGATACAAAATATTTCGAGTAACATTTAATCGAATTAGGCCCCCTTGACCGGTATCGGAAGACAGATTCGTAAAAAGGTATATGTACTCTCAATATAACATAATAAGTACGTATTACCTTGTTTTTTCCAGTTAATTGTTCAATAGCAATCAACTTACCTCCACAATCTACCTTTGTGATGCTACCAATAGCTACATGCCAATAACACTGTTCAGAGTAAAACTCTTCACCAGAGAGCTCTCCCCGCAAGCTTCACCACTTTACACCTTTGTTATCAGGTACAAAGTAGCTAGGCTTGTCACATGATTTTATGTTGGACACATGACTGGATTTAATTTTAGCCAATGCAAAATGTAAATTTTGAAGAAAAATTCGAATGAGTAACATGCTATAAACTCTCTAGTTGAGGGTCTTTAAAAGATAACCTCTTTGACAATTTGAATTTCATTTTTGATAACTTATTAGCGAATATTTTTGTATAAGGAATTGTTTACTACCTTGCCTATCTATTTTCATCTACAAAGTAGTTCAACTTGTCACATGATTTTAAGTGGCGGACTTTTTCCTTTGTCCAAATATGAATAATGTTTTAATTCTCATGCCAGAAGTCTTTCAAAGATAATTTTCATGGCAATTTGAGCCGCATTCTATGCGCATTTTCCCTTCCAACACCCAACATTCTCAATTAGCGATTTTCCAGTAATCCATAAGTGTAAATCAAGA
This sequence comes from Magallana nippona, assembly GCA_033439105.1. Lineage (NCBI taxonomy): Eukaryota > Metazoa > Mollusca > Bivalvia > Ostreida > Ostreidae > Magallana > Magallana nippona. Next base: position 39,570,192 of record CM065921.1, on the reverse strand, counting down.
AAAAAATAGAACTCGATGACAATGTAACTATTTCTGATTTTTGCATATGAACGAACATAATAAAATCTGTTCAAATACTTACTTGTTTATAGAATAACACAGACAATGACACTGGTTTTGTAATGTTGACCGCTATGATGTTATAGTGACATAAAGGAGTACAGTGACCATTTCTTAATTGAGGAGCCAATGCTAGAGAGCCGAAATGTTCTATCTGTTTTATTCAAGTAAGAGGAATGACCAATTAATATGATAACACAAAACATTTGTTGCAAGTCATCATTTGAGAGTAATTGACATAACAATAATCAATATTTGTAAATAAACTGTTTTAGAGTTTCTTTCTAATGTGCTGGAGCTATTTTTGTCCTAAAATTCCTGCCAGTGGAAAAGTGGCACTACCATTCATCTCTATCCCAGCGGCATGATAGGGTATATAGTTTGATTTATTTTAAAGGTACTCTTTCGGCGCCAAAAGGGGAGATCTAAACTCCTTTTCATGTCGCGAAGGCGCTTAGTTGACTCACATTTAGGATGCTCGAAAGTGCGAAGATGGGGGCTAAATTGGGCGCCAAGAGAAATTGCACCATCTATACGACACCGGAATTAATGATGTACCCGTCGTATTCTGATGCAAAATGAATGTTAATCATGTTATATCTATGAATTGTTTTAAAAAGTTGTTAAAATTCAATTTATTTTTTTTGAGATACACATAATGCAATTTCTTGCTTGTTAAGATAGTACAAAAGTCATCCTAAATTTGGAAAAAAAAATGATGTCTGCCGTAACAATAATTTTTTAAAAGTAGAAAGAACTATGCATTGAACACTTTGTTATCTTTAGATTCAACAACATTGTATCAGATATTAATCAAGTTCTCATAATTCAATAAAAAATCTCTTGGTTTTGCTCATAAATTATATTAGGGACTAAATATTGTAAATATTACTAAAAAAAAAAAAGAAGAAAAATACAAATGAATTTTATTTAATTTTATATTCAATTAAATTTTACGTTGTTGGGTACATTTGGTAAAACACGCTGATCATAATGATACTTCTGTACCATGGTCTATCAAACTTAAATATTCAAATCATGACGTTTTTTAGCATTAATCTAATAATAACAAAAAGAAGTTCAAAAAATTTGAACTGCAATAAATTCGAACTTTGTAATCGCCAAGACCTGAGTATTCGCTTCACATATATTTCAGTAATTGGAGCGAATACTCGTTTTAGGGTTTAAGAGAATAATACAAGTTCTACAAAAGATCTAACTTGCTGTCATAAGAACAAAATTTTTTTAAGATAACATATAACCACTTGAATATATTATATTTCTTTAAATGCAGGATAAGCTTTGGATTTGCGGTAGGGGTGAGGGGATTAGCTAGAGTCATAACATGGAACAAATATATTTTTTATTTAATGTAAAACAAACAGAGAAATAAACATTTAAAACAAAATCAATCTCTGTACACTGCATTCTTTTCCCAAATACTATTTGCAGTTGAGAAGTCACACCCATAAAAATATATTTTGATCACATTTTAAATTAATTTGTAAATTGTGTATTTAACTCTGGTGAAAAGCGGCAGAAAAAGGATGAGCATAAGCCTATCATTTACTATTTTAAACAATACTTAGTCTAGTTTAAATCATATGCAAAGAAAAAAAATAATTTTCGGGTGGAGGTGGGGGTTGAAGACCATCCGACCCAGGTAAGGGGGACTATCTTCTATGAACTCTGTCACAAAAAGTCCAATAGAAAAAAAATTGGAGAGAATGGGTTGTAAAAAGGGCATTGTTGGGGCAATACTTAATGTACATGTATCTCCTTATTTAAATTATATTCAGCTAACTCAACAGGTTAAATCATATTTTAAAAGAAATTAAACCCTTATAAACTATATATTCACTCCTTTCCACTCCATTTTCTCTCATAAAACCTATCGACATTGAAAAGCATTTATCATTCAGATTTCAAAAAATATAAAACGATTTATGCTTTACAAAAACATCGCGTTTGTCACGTTTTTTTACATGAAAATAAAAAAAATACCTATGATCTTCTAAATAATCATAATAATAACACATAGATTATAAAAAAAAAAAAGAAGTTAGTTTTCACACATACATTGTGAAAATTATCATAAATATACGTAAAACCGTTTATTTACATATATTTTACACATTGTCCCTTTGTTAAAATGCTGATTTATTCGCATTATATAATAAACCTATATTTTATGGATTTGAGGGCGATATCCAAGAACATTTGCCCCAAGGTGGCATTTGCCCTTGAGTGGTATGTCGACCGTATCCCAGTACTCTGACTGAGAGAGCAACATAAATGTTTCCGGTGTGATTCAGCAGTTTATGCGGCATAGGGAAAACATATCTTAATTTTAAGATTAGAAGAAACACACTGTACACAAACTGAAATATCACATTGTTCACAATGAAGTTCGCAATGTTTAGTGGAATGTATTGGACACATAGGAGTAGATCCCCTATTTTCAAATGGCACTACCCTGTGTTCATTAGATGGATTCGAGAGATGTTCCCCTACACAGCCTTTACACATATGTATGTGACAAATGTCACAGAACATAGGGGGGCCCGAGGTCTCGCAGAGATGGCACCGTAACACATCCTGGGCCGGACTTTTGGAGTCCATGACAGGGTGCCTGGAGGGGTTTCAATAGAATTCTGGGGGGAAAAATCCACTTGATTATTAAATCCCAAATTACTTTTTAAATCATATGCTGAATAAAAGCATCGACCAAATCACATTCTTAATAATGACCTGAACGATCTAAACTCGTTTTCTCTTTTTTGACATTATTTTTAGTTTACTGATAGAGCTATCTCTTCCTGTGTTATAATTTAAAGTTTTTAGTATTGTCTTATTTTCATCAGTAAGTAGTTCAATAACAATCAACATACCTACACAATCCACCTAGGCGACGCTTCTGTCAAGCTGCCAATAGCTATTCAATACTAACTAGGTTATTCTCATGGGGATGGGGTTTCCTTAGCTAAAAATGAAAATTAGGCCGATTCGATGTTTCTAAAGGGAAAAGTACATGAGCAATGCTTTATAATATATTTTGTTGACGAGCACAAATGTAATACAGGATATGTAAATCATATTTTTTTGTATTATCTATGAGATTACATCATAAAATCAATACTTTTTAAAAATAACCTACAAAATGACTGTAACCGTGTTATTGCTCACCCCTTTGATAATTCAACACCTATGAGATGATGTCCGTTAACTATAAATGAATATACCTGATTAGCAATTATTGTGAAATAAATTTTAAATTAACTACTTTCATTTTCGATAATAACAAAAATGAGAGAAAAGTGCTGGAGACACTTTGGTGGATATATGTCACTGGGTTTTTCATCATATCGATATTACGTTTAAACTGAAAATAATTTTGTTTACCTTATTTGTCGTTTACTGATTAATATATCTTCCTGTGATAAAATTCAAAGTTTTTATCAGTTATATCTCAGCGAACGTTTTCACCATGAATGCAACAATAAGTAACAGCTGGTAAATAAGCATTTCTTGATCAAACATGTTCATAACAAATAACTTACATTTACAATCCACCTTGGCGATGCTTCAGTCAAGCTAGCTCTCCCAGTAGCTACCTGCCAATAACAATGTTCAGTGTAACTTTCTTATCAGAGACTTTATTTTATTAGCTGCAACGTGGTTCGGCTTGTCACATGACTTTACGTTGGACAAATGGGCGGATTCAATGTCAATTAAAGTGTTAATTTTGATTATTTTGGATTTTTTTAGTATAACCTATTATAAACTGAAAGTCTTAAAAAAGAAATTTTATGACAATTTGAATTGCATTTATGATAAAAAAAAAATTGACGATTACTTTTGTGAAGAACTGTTAACCACCTTGTCATATGTTATCATCTACAATGTAGTTCAAATTGTTAATTGATTATATGTTACCAAAAAAAATGTAGCAAAAAGTGATGGATTCGACGCCAACGAAAAGGAAAAACATTGATGTTTTAGTTTGAGGTTTTTTTTGTACAAATACAAAAATTGTTTTAACACTCATGCTAGAAATATTTAAGGTGGAATGTCCCTCTGATAAGAGATATAACTTCTGTAGAAATAATCTCACCTTGTTTCTGTCAACTCACAATTATTAAGTCGTGTAGCAACAAAGGGGAGGGGGCGGTGCTTGGACCTAATTTATGTTGGAAAGTGATATTTATTTAAATTCACATTTAGAAAACTGACATTTGAATGGAACAAACTGAATCTCAACTTAAAACAGGGGACATAAAAAGTATAGAAAACTCTCACAAAAAATACAAGAAACTAATCCCTTTGTCAAATTTTAGTGAGCGCAGTACAGTTAAGCCGGCCAATAAAAATATCGGTGAATTTTTGTGATGAAAACACGCATACCATTGTTCGACGGGCATGTCCTTTTTAAAATCAATAACAGTCGCTCAAATGCAATATGTTTCTGAAATATATATATAACAGTACAATATTTTATATTCATAGTCGTCACGTCATTTGGCAGGTGCATGGTACAAGCAGATGTATTTGTAGTTTTGAGGTCAGTTAAAAATTTCAATATTGCAACGGCATAATCATGTCAAAATTCACAACTGAACTATAAAATAACTTGATGTTATATCGTAGATTTTGAAAAATGTTGCGAACTTTTTAAGATAAGGTTATTTGTTAGTAGAAATCATAATTTATAATGCATATGTTGAATAATTTTGAAGGTCACTGTGTTAATTTCATTAAAAAATAATTAATTTGTAAGATTTTACAAGGACCTCAGAAGTCTTCAAATTACAAAGCATATTTCAAATTCACATGTAAAAGTTTGTGATGATCAGATAAGTGTATGCCCTTGCAATTGAATGATTTATTTAGGTACCCAGGTTTAAGAATATACGATATTGTATACAAAACTGAGGTTGCTTCATTATACGATGCATAATTATAACAAATTGAAAATAACACTATATAGGTAGCATTCTACTAATAATAATATTGAACAAAATATTCATTTATAATTTTCCGTTAATCTATGGTATTTATTTTTCTTCGCTAAAAAACTGCATTATAGCCTTCAATGACTTAACTTAATGCGTCATTTTGAAGCATATGACGTCATATTTTGTAGTACAGCGAGAACGGTCTCTCGCTTATTTTTCAGTGTGTACGATATAACGGACATCGACATTGTAAGTAATAGCATTTGTTCTTTTTAATTAAAAGATTAGTATAAATAAATTTTGCTAATAAATGAATTAATAATTATTTTCGAGGTTTGTAATGTACTGTGATGTCATAATGCACATTTCCCGTACTTTTTATCTGAAGGAATTTATTGACAGTCTTAACTGTGCTGCGAGGCAATATCTATACCCCCTCCCCCCATTGATTTAAATTGTAAATTGACCTCAACTCAACATTTAGGTATATCGACGACGTATTATCAATTAATAATTGTAACTTTCATACTTACGTCTTACTCGATATATCCAAGTGAACTTGAAATAAAAAATACCACAAAGTCTGCGTCATCTGTTTCATATTTGGATATTTTATCAAAAAAAGACATATAAATGGTAACTTAACAACAAAACTTAATGATAAACGAGATGACTACAATTCTTATATCGTCAACTTTCCTTATATACCTTCATCACCTGCATATGGAGTTTTTGTTTTTCAGTTGATTCGATACGCAAGGGCATGCTCTGCGTATGAACAATTTCTAAAACGAGGCAAGCTACTGAACGTTGATAAACAAGATTATCAACAGTCTCGATTGAAGACATCATTTTAAGTTTTGTGGTCGATACAACGACAGCATATACAATCTTCCGCTAGGTCGAATGCTGACTGACTTTTTTCATACTTATTGTTAAACCTTTAATAATCACCGAATTGTCTACAGATTTTTCCGTTTTCCCGATTACGACAAAGAGCACACGGCAGGTGTGACCGGCCAGGAGAGGATGCTCACTCCTGCATGGCACTTGATCCTACCTCTAATTTTTGTAGAGATCCATGTTTGCTCTGCTCCTGTTTTGTATTTTTCCTTTGAACTTTTGATTTTGAACACTGTTCGTTATCACCACATTTCATGTACTAGTATATTGCATGAACAATACATGTTTGATGTTTCAAACCAGAGAATCTTTGGATGGAAAATTTTCATTTTTCTCTTTATAGCTGATTCACAGAGCAGAGCTAATGTATTATAATTGGGAAAAACATGATTGCAAACTCTTGACTTAGTTAGCACCATTTGAAACTTGTAACATTTTAAATGTCTAAAATTGAATAAGGGTGTTCTATCTTCTGAAAGAGCTGATACGGGAAAACAACTTTACAAAAAAACAACATCGCAATTCATTCAACACTATATATATCAATATCCCTATTAAAATTATACCAATAACTGGAAAATCATTTATTTGATCCTTTATACAAATGAACAACTTTAACAAAATGCTCTTGGTTACATTTTTAGCATTTCTGAAACATATGAATCCAATTTACTATTATCTTATCCAAATTCAAACTTAAAATCTTTTTTTTAATTAGAAACTATGGCAATTTCTCGTGGTCTTTATGTAAAACCTTCAATGTGTTATGATAAAGAAAGATAACTCTTGCTTTTTGAAGCAGTTTTTGTTACAAACCTATACAACAAAATGCCATTCCAAACTAAAAGGCACTGCTTCATTCTGTTTTGTAATATGAATTGTCAATGTATATAACTATATATTATTTGCATATATCTTTGATATTTTCAATTTTATTCGGCGATTGTAAAATTCTGCCTTTTCTATTCACTATGTCTAATTTTCTTTATATCATGATTAAACACATTATCAATTTTTGCAAAATCTAGCAACGCTTCATCACTTCAACTTTGTTTCATTTGAATATATTGATATTGACTTTAATTTGATGAAAATATAAATATCAACGGGTTAACAGTTGTGTGACTGTCAGTCAGTCAATATATCGGGTCTCAATAGCTTAGTGGTTAGAGCGCTGGAACGGTACACCAGAGGCCCTGGAATCGAGTCCCGGTTCAGACTTTTCACCACCTGTTTCATAAAGAATTTTCAAAAATATATGGTCTAATTAATAACAGAAAATTCATAGCAATTTTAACCTCATTTAATGTGCACTCTCCCCTCTGACACCCTTCATCCTCAATTATCAATTGCGATCTCCCAGTAATCCCAATGTATAAATCAAGAAATAAACGAAAGGTTTAACATATAAATGAGCATGATAAAATAATAATGTGTTGAAAAGCGCACCTGTCTGTTGCCTATAGAATAACACGGACAATGACACGTAAAGTTCTTATGGTCTTGACAACTGTACAACTTACTCAAGTACAGAGGAATGACCAATTTATATGACAACACCAAACATTTCCTGCAAGTCATCATTTTAGAGTTATTGACTTATATGGTCAATACATGTATTTGTCAATAATTTGTTATAAAGTTTCTTCCTTGCTGGAGTTAATTTTTGGTCCAGAAACTCCTGCCATTGGAAAAGTGGCACCACCATTAATCTCTCACTCAGCAGCATGATAGATATATAGTTCGATTTATTTTAACTGCACTGTTACGGCACCGAAAAGGGCAGTATGAGCACCATTATTGGCGCATTGTATGATAGTGATGAAACAGACATTTCTTTACGCTTGTATTTGAGATAATTAAAACATTAAAAATATTACATAAACATATTAAGCTTTTGAGCTTTAATGGGTATTTCTCATATTGAATACACATACTCAACTGCGTAACATTATGACTTAAATAACGCCGTCTTTCAATATGAATGTTGTGAATTTTATATGACACATTTCAAACCAAACTCATTTTATTATTCGTGTATCATAAAATCAAATACTTTCAAATACTATTTTGCTGACTTAGTGTCTTAATATTTCAATAAAATTAATTTCCAAGAGAAAATGTACGTTTTAATAGTTAATGTCAAAAATATTACCAGTAGGATAGCATTAATAAAATTAGATTTTGGAAGAAATGTTACAATTTGGCATATAATTCTGTTTCTGCAACTTTTGCGAACAATATGACTGCATGAGTTATTTACTTTTGTAAATTATTAAAAAACAAATGCATGACAAGGGCTCTTAGTGGTAAAGAACTTTTATGGTTCATGTACTTGTTTTTGTAATGGGGGTAGAGGTTTAAATATCAATGAATTTTTTTGACAGTCCTTAAAGCAAACGCTTGAGAAATGAAAAAAAGGATGAGAATAATAGTAAGTATAAAGATTTTTCTAAAGATTATATATATATATATATATATATCTATATCTATATCTATATATATATATATATATATATATTTTATAAGCTGTATAAAGATTTCCACTTGCTTTTTATCACATAATAACAAGTTTTCTTAAGTTATCAAAAGCATACATTTTCACTTTAATTATAGCGATTTTTATCATAAAACGTAAGTATAATACGGTGTACTCGACCCCCCACCCCCCCCCCCCAAAAAAAAAGGTTTTTCTTAAGGCTGTCTGGTCGATTTATTTTTACATTGGACGTGCTAGTTTTTAATTCCCCAACAAGAAAAAAAATCTACCCCTCTTAAACGCAGGAGTAACCAAAAGGGAATGTATATGTACATTGTATTTACTTTTTTGGACACTGGAATTTGGCATCCGTCCGCGATCTTCTTTCGTTTTATTGAAAAATTTTAGTCTGTTGTTTCGCCACAACCAATAACATTTCTTATTATTTTGTTTGTTTAGGATGATTCGTGTCTTTTTATACCAATATACCACAACAAAGAGGCAACATGCGCACAGCATCCAACCAACCGCGCACCCGATCTGCACTGACAGATCTTAACTAGATCTTGTGTCTGCAGAATCATACTGTATCCAGAGATATAAGAATTGGAGGAGACATGATAAGACTGGCTTTGGGCTTGAAAAATATCTGGATTATTTTTCCCAACAAATATTTCATATCTCTCATGATCATTTACATGAAAGGGCCTGTTTTAACTGATAAACACCAAAAGTTAGCGAACGTAGATACTCTTCAGTTAATACAAGGTCACCTTGCACAGCCTGAGCAGCATCAATTTTAAACATTTATACGGCAGTTCTTCTTCAATTATCTTTAATGAATAAATATTTAAATTGGTTTACATTTTTGTACTTCAATTTTTTTATTTTTCCAACATTCTCTTTGCCACAGTGGTACCTGTTGTGTAATTTTTAGATAGCGGGGTGTCCTTTCCGATATATTTCATTTTAACAAATAAAATATGCAACATATCTTATTTGTTAAAATGAAATATATTCGGAAAAGACAGTAGCCTAAAAATATTTATATGGGAAACAACAATAAGCACATTTGACAAACGTCTACCTGCATAGAACCCACGTGACTATTTTAAATAATTTATTCCATACGTGGGTTCAACATGCCCGGGTCACGCAAGTAATAGCTCTCACGATGTAAGAAAAACCTTGAATTTTTCATACATTTTTCATTTTCAAACATTTTTATAGCATATTTTTGGGTCAATGTTACAAAAATTCTAAACGTTGAAAGTATTTTTATTATAACGTAATTTTATCCATATTATTATCGACAGGTGTCCCAAACCACCTTAAAACAAAGCTCACTTAAACTTTAAAGAATAAACAAATCTAGTCTTATCTTCTCAGGTAGTAAAATGTATGAAATTATTGTAATTCTAGATAAATTGTTAACAATAAAAACATAAATCAGTAATTGAATATTATATCTGTAAAACAGTAAATCATTATGATTACATATTATACATAAAACAATAAGTATTTTTGCTAACACTTATTGTTGACATAAAATATACACAAACAAAATCCCTTTATTTGCGTTATTTATACATGTTTCCCCATCTAATATTGTTGATATATTGACCTTTCTTTCCATTATAGATCTATGGAACAGTTTCGAAGGCGACAATATCACAATATTTGCCACAAGGTCCTGGGTTATTATTTCGCCTGACACATAACTCTAAGGCTGTTCAGTTACAGTATGACACATGTTCTGGTAATGTCCTCGAGAAGCCATGCATCTGTTAGATAAAATTTTAGTCAAATTTTTCAGTGCTTGCAAGAAAAAAAATTACACTCACCTGACAATTGAAATATTGGTTCCGTTTGGTTAAAACCTAACTCTTTGAATTTGTTCTAAATATTATGAGGAAAAATAACACGCGAGGGTGATATCCCTTTTAAGGGAAGGCAATATATACAACTATTTCCGATAAGGCAATTTAACTGTTTTGTATACAATTTATCAGTTTTTACGGCATAGTGATATTAAATTATATTTTTGATAGGACGAGGAAATGCATTAAAAAATATTCACAACGCCAGGTCCTTGGTAAAGTTGTTGACGGTTAACTTTTATAAGGTTATAAAGTTTTATATTTACATGACATTGTGATATTGGATTCTTTTCACAGTACCCCTGAATGACTGTGCTATGAAAAGGTTGTCCTTACTGTCCACACTTAAGTAGCATGGATTTATTAAATCACAGTTGTCAATGTAGCGGAGGAATTGTCCGTCTTGATCCAGGATGTGGATACAGTCGTAGTACCAATCTGATGTCAGGATACGACTCTGACTGTCTGTAGTAATGCCGCATGGGCGATCAAATGATTTCTTGTAAGCGGGCGGTGGACCGGTGTAGGTAAATCGGAATTTCCCGGCATGATTGACCACCACTACTGCGCCTGCTCCATAATCTGACACACAGATATCGAGGTTTCTGTTCTCACTGATGTATTTAGTACCACCATACGAATAGAGGAGTTGTCCTTCGTTATCGTACTGAATACTTTGTTTTTCTGTGAAATCAGAGAAACGCACAACTTTTGATTGTTTTTTATCCTCACTATCCATGACAACCAGAAGGTCACAAGAGGAGGTAGTACAGACGCCGAGAGGTTTCCATCTCTGTAAGCTGATCACTGTCTGTATCTGTGTGTGTTTTTCTATTTGGTATATAGTTTTCTCTTTCTTATCAGTATATACAAGATCACCGTTCCCTGTCACTGCTATGTCCTCTGGCCTGTTCCCAGACTTGGTTGTGATAGTCTTTAATAGTTCCCCCCGGATGTTGTAGAGTCTCATGATTTTGTCACCACCACAAATCCATAGATCGTTGCTCAGACACGACACACAACGCAATTGATTAAAAAAGCCATATTTCGTCTTTATTTCTGTTAGAATCTGTGGTACATCAATGAGCGGTTTTTCCAGGAGATAGAATCCCGCACCTTGTGAATCCATTGTAGAATCATCCTCTGTGTTGATAGATAACGCTGATAAGGAACCAAACTGTTGATAAAGCTGTTCTTTGTTGATCTTCTGAGGGGTAAAACTTGGTAAGGACACTGTGAGTTTAGGAGGCAATCTTCTGTATTCAGCATTCCTAGATTTGTAGGCAGAGACAAGGCTGACCTCATTGGAGTTCAGTAACTTCTTCAGGTTAGCAATGCTCTGCGTGATTTCAGAAATGATGCGTGTGATTTCATCTTCATGGTTAGTTAATACAGAAAGGTGTTTGGAGTCCGTTTCATCAAGATCAGATTTCAGATTCTTGATAATGGCGTCTATTTCTCTATGCCAGTCTTCTCCATGTTTGTTGAAAGCTGTTTTCAATTTCTGGGAGTTTTCCTCCAAATCGGCTTTCTGAAGAGATATGTAAGATACAATCCCTTGGTATTTAGGATAAATTGATTTCTCTAATTCTAGTAAATCAATCTCTAGGATTTGTTTTCTGTTTTCAAGTTCTTTCATCATGTCGACAAATCTATGACCTCGATGATCAACAGAAGAAACACACTGTACACAAACTGAAATATCACATTGTTCACAATGAAGTTCACATTGTTTAGTTGAATGTTTTGGGCACATTGGACTAGATCCCCTACATTCAAATGGCACCACTTTGTGTTCTTTTGATAGATCTGTGAGGTGTTCCCCCACACAGGTTGTACAGAGATGTATGTGACAAATGTCACAGTACATAGGGGGGCCTGGGGTCTCACAGAGATGACACCGTAACACATCCTGGGCCCACCGCATTGGGTCCATGACCAGATGATACATTTTCAAAACAATTCTGTGAGAAAAACAAATCAGCTTATTAATTCCTTTCTAAATAAGATGCAGTCCGTCGACTTGATCATGTTATTGATAATGACTTTAACGGCCTAAGCCCTTTTAAGCCTTTTTGACCTTATTTGCGTTTATATCTATTATATTATGATATCTTCACGTGATAAACTTTACAATCGTATCAGTAATATTGCAGCGAGTGATAACAGCAGTGTTTTTATCTATACAAGTGTTACAATAACTAACACCTTGATTAACGTGTCTGAATAGAGCTTGAGTTGGATATACTTGTTATAAAATGAAACACAAATACATGTATTTAGGCTAACATTGGTACGATATACTCCCCCACCCCCTCTTCGACGTATTGGATGATATACACATAAAAAGGTGTAATATGTACATGTACTACTCTCAATATAACATAATTAATATGCACTCTCAATATAACATAATTAGTACGCATTACATTTTTTTTATCACCAATTACTATTTCAATAAAAATCAACTTACCTCCACACCTTTACAACGATTCCTTAGAGTTTGCTGCACATAGCTAAATGTGTACCTTCTAAAGACAATGGTCAGTGTAAAACTTTTGAGCCTGTTCCACAAGCTTCACTACCTTGCACCTCCGTTATTAAAGTGATCAGCTAAAAAATCACATGGTTTTACGGTTAATAAATATTAAGCGAGTTTAACGACAACGAAAAGTGTAAAATAAGAATATTTTGTTTTCCGAATGCGTAACATGTTGTCAAATTTAAATGAAAAATTCCATGACAGAATTGCATTTATGATTTATAAGCAAATATCTCTATATGAATAATTGTTAACTACTTTGTCCATCTGTTACCATATACTATATGAAGTAGTTCAAATTGTCACATTACCATAAATGGCGGAATCGACGCTGATTAAAAGTGAAAATATTTATGTTTGTTCCTGTGTCCAAATCTCAAAAACAGGTTTAACTGTCAGACCAGAAGTTTTAAATAGTAAAAATCAATACAGTTTGAATTGCTTTCTATGTACATTTTTTCACTTTCATTCTTTTCATCCTCAAGTATCAATCTCCCGGCATGTGCATGTGCTTTGTTTCATATTCACCATGCAATTAAACTTGATATAAATTCAGAGATTTTCAATTTAGATATTTTTGTTAAAATAGTTACATCAAGATGAACATATATTTCATAAATATATTGAGATGTCAATTAAACATGCATGTAATTTCACAAACAAACAAAAACAACAAAATGCTTTCAAAAAAAGAATGCATTTATTTACCCCTTAATGTTTTGTATACATGTGTAAGAAAAAAATCAAATTGATCTTATATGCTAAGATAATTCACTGTAATAATTATTTGAAGAATTGAGACATTGTTTCGTATATTAATATTCAGTTTCTATTTGACAACAAAGATCAGGGTTTAATATACTAGCTACCTTTATTTCTAAAAAGCTTCCGCTCCTAAAGGCTTGCTTTTTGTAGCATACATGTAAACTATAATGTTATTTTTTTTAATCAAGGCGACGAATTTTCAGTACATTATGATCGAAATACAGTATTGGCAAATATTTGATTTAAATTACAGAATTATTTCCTTACCTGTTTGTTTGCATCATTTATAAGAACAAACTAAACCTGAAATGTTTGTTCTATATATTTCTTTACTAGATACTTTGAAATAAAATAAAATAATTATCAAACCAACACTTTTATAGATATTTTGATTTTTGGCCCATTTCCTCACCATTTTCTTTTTATCCTAGCCAAAATTAATTATTTGCAACATGTTTGTATAGTCCAAGAGTTCTTTTATGTTTGTTTAATATGTTTCTGTAAAGATAAACATGCTTTCACTTATGTGGCAATTTACCTTCATCACCTGCATATGGTGTTTTTGTCTCTCAGTTAATTCGATACGCAAGGGCATGATCTTTGTAGGAATAGTTTATAAGGCGAGGCAAGCTACTGACAAAGAAGTTGATAAAACAGGACTATCAACAGTCTCGTTTGAAGTCATCTTTTCGTAAGTTCTAATGTGGTCGATACAACGACCTTGTCAGCAAATACAATCTTCCACTGGGTCACATGCCGACTGACCTTTTTTCATACTAATTGTTAGACCATAATTAATCAGCTAATTGTCTACGGACTTTTCCGTTTTTTCCCGATTGCGACAAAGAGCGCACGGCAAGTGAGACCTGCCAGCAGAGGATGCTAACTCCTCATAGGCACCTGACCCTACCTCTATCTTTTTAGAGGTCTGTGTTGCTCTGCTTTGAATTTGTATTTCGTTTTTTGGATTTTTGAGATGGTTGACAGTTTGTTATTGCCATTTTTCATGTTTAAAGCAATGTTTGTACTCCCACTAAAATTTTTCTCCGCAGGAAAAAGTCATTGTTAAAGTGAACTTATTTCAACATCTTTATAATATCCCTCTGAAAGGTTTGTATTGTAAGCTTTCATGTCATCTTTTTGATGTTTTTATTTAAATAATAAAATATTTAATGGTACATTTCTTTTGGTATTTATTCATCTTCAAACAGAGAGAGAGAGAGAGAGAGAGAGAGAGAGAGAGAGAGAGAGAGAGAGAGAGAAATTTATTGCAATTTTAAATGCTGAATTTAATGAAATCTTGTATTTATCTTTACGTTAGTCTTTTGAAAAATTGCGTAGTGCATGTACAGGATGCAAAGCAAGCTCGCAAATTTTTAGGTGCTTGTATTTTTGTATGCATGGAGAGAAACTGAACTGTTTTTGAATATGCACCATGAATATTCATGTTTAAAGAATACAAGAGTAAAACAACTGCCCATTTTTTGATGTTTCTGCATACATTGAAAACAGTTACGAAAATTTCGTGTATAGGTACGCTAAGAGATAGACTACTCATGAACCTGGGTCATGTAAATTTTCTTTGTAATGATTGCTACCTTCAAAGCCAGTATACCAAAGCATTTTATACTTTATATTTATATCCATCTGTTAATCTTTACTTTATCTCTGTAATAATTCATTACAAAGTTAAGATAATGACTTGAAAATTGGATAAAATGTAGATGCATAATTTTGACATATTTGTATTTTTTAAAATTGCGTTGAAATGGCGTTGAAAGGTCAAACTTGTTACTTAAAGTTTTTGTTTAGAAAAATTATCGACGATTTTGATGTTTAAACACCAACAGCGGAATGATTTCTTTCTCAATTTGTTAGAATTTTGAATCATTTGAAAGCTTAATCATCCCTTTATGAATTAGAGCTAAAAGAAATTTCAATTAAACATTTTTTGAGCGAGTTTGAAGGACAATTAAAGACCTTAGCTTTTCCGTGTCAACTAAACACTGCTCCGCATTCTTCATATTCCTCCGCGTTCGGAAGAGCCGTATGATGGAGGTGTAATTAGCAAAACAATGTAGTTGTGTTTGTAAAAGTTAAACAAATGCGTGTACTATAAAATGAACGTCGTTTTACTAGATCGCAAAGATTTCTGGCTTGTCAGTTTAGAACTGCATGAATTACAATCGATTTCATTAAGAAAAAGAGGAAAACGTATCTAGTTGATGTAAATATTACATCAATTATTACGGATTTTACCCAAATCGTAGCTCCCTGGGTGTAGGTACTATTTATATTCCCATTCCTTATACAATTGTTCACACCAAATCCAGTCAAGATCCGCTCAGTAGTTTTAGAGAACTTAAGAAAGTAAAATCGTTAACAGTTGTTCGGGCGTCACACGACGACAGACTATGACCAATGGCAATAGGTCACTTAAGTTACTCAAATGACCTAAAAATTTGAGTGTAGGCCCGAGATTATCTTTTGCAAAAATTAATCAGAAATAAACACTTCTCAACTTACATTTGAAAATTGCATTCTTAATGTTTCAATTCTTCAAACATGTATCTCTATTTTATTCAAATATATTTGATCAAATTTGGATTAAAGCAATTTCAGACTTAAGTTGAAATTAATGCTTAAATTATTTTTAAAAATAACAGAGTGCTAATACATGTATAGTTTCTTTATATCAAAAACGTCAAATGATTTAGATTAGACTGAAGTCTAGGACTATATTTCATGATTCTGTGGCACGGAGTCAAAAATAACCAAAATTAGCATGTTTTATTTATCTACGCATCGTTTATTACATTTTGAATTCATTTAATAAAGACATCTCTTAGTTCACTCTAATTTCGTATCAATTCTTGGACATCACCATCATAGTGTTTAAATTCATCGAAATTAACAATTCTTATTAAAAACAATTTAATCCTCAGAACTTTTTATCTTAACTTTACCGGACATTCAAATTTTAGGCTGTATTCTTCAAATACAAAATGTGTCCTGATTCCTGATAATGAAGCGGTCCAAGACTTGAGACAAGATGAAAATTGTTACTGAAATCACATTTACTTCTTTATATCAAAATTAATTCATTATCACAAATTGCAATTGTCAGTTTAAGGCAAATTTCCTTTTAAATACATGTATGACTTTTTAACAAGACCATTGCTGCTTTATGATACTAGAGTAAAATTATAGAGTCAACACATATAGAATCAACACAAGCCACCATAAAGTTTATTTATGAATCATTCTTTATATTAAAAATATTCATTTAAAAAAATAAAATAAAATTGTGTATATGCATATATTTACATTTGGTGTATATTTCTCTTATGCTAGCATTGGAAATCCACTGCATACAAAGTTCTATTACACACGTCAAATCTGATTACGGCGTATAATCGCAAGTAAAAGTCATCACGCCTTTCGAATAGATTCATTTTTGTAAAATTAGATAAACGTTCAAATTCACAAAACCAATTTGATATGTACTTTTGAAAAAAAAAATCGTTAAATCATACGCAGATACATGTAGGTTGAGGAAACAAATGGGCAATTTAGCGTCTTATTTTGACTGTAGTACTCAAAATAGTAAGATTAAATTACTGTTTTGAATCGGACCAAAAACTTATTATTTTCCGTTTAAATAGATGTCACTGCAACAAAATCGGGTAGTACATATTCCCACCTTCGTGCATTATAACGTGATAACTATAAATGGTTTACATATATACCTTAATATAAAATGAGATAGAATAACACTACCCCGCAATTTCAACAAAACATTTAATATATCAAGTGAAGAAAAATCATCTCAGTTTTATACAAACTGCTGCTAGAATCCTACATTCTCCTCAATTAAATAGTTATTCGTCCAGTTTTCTAAAACCTTCCCAACTTTTATACAGTTTGCATGGAAAAACAATACATAACACGGGATTCTAGCACTATTTAAGTTGAGCATTGATCAAACTATCGATACAAGTTGAATGTGAACTTCAAAATATACGGGTAGTGTTGTTCTAGTCGATTGTTTATATCGTATACAACGACAGAGGAAAACATGGCCGAGAAATAAAAGCATAATTACATGTACAAATATTTGATAAAATTAACATTTGTATCTACGTAATAGAGCCTAATTTATGAGAAAAATTGTCGCTGATATTTTTTATTTGATTTTGGTCTACCTTTTGATGGTTTAATATTTGAATAGGCACTTGTTAATTGATAACAAAGATTAGTTATTTCGCGGAATTACATGTATTTTCGATTCTATATGCTTCCTTAACACCCCTGCGTATTTAAGCTATCGCAAAAACGTGTTTTCCCGGCAAAGGTTCTGGGACTATATTTTTAGCCGCGGAAGCGCACTAAAAAGCATGTTTTATGGGTGTTTCATCTGTTATTTATATCCCTGTCAGAGAGCGTACAAAATTTCATACAATTAAACATCAAAATGAATACAGATATGAGCATTGATGCTCATTTTTTAATATCGTAGGTCATTTAACAAACCAGGCCGTGCAGACAAATTATCATACCGCATTAACGCGCGGTATTCAATTTGTCTGCACAGCCTGGTGTGTTACAGGACCGACGATATTCAAAAATAAGCTATTAATGCTTAAAGCTGACAGAAATTCATAAACGTATTTAGGTGCTATGTTAGTTCAATCGCTCCTCAACTGACATTGGGGTATATAAACAGGTCGAGAAAGTTACAGTTGGTTGCTTTCCGATCGAGGCATTCAGGTTACACGGACTTCTAAATGCAAGAATTACATTTCAAAGTAATATATTTGAATAAAGGAATTAAAAGAAGCTACAATCAAAATAAACAAGGGGTATATTTTCTGAAGAATTTCCAAGGTATCGGCATTATCACGAACACGTCTATATATCATATTGTAGACCCCCGCCGCATTACATCCAACATAATTCATAATTGTAAATCCAAGAAAGCAACAACGTTAACGTGTTTTTCGTTTTTTTTAGTTTTTACAACAACAAAAATCCACTCCGTTTTAGTGAGCCCTTGTTGTCAATGAACGATTTATTACAGTTTGTGGTTTGCGCATGTGCGATGATATAACAGTACGATATGTGAAAATGTTCTACAATGGTCGAGGATTTTCGAAATCTGCGTGTCTAGATTTCAGTTTGTTTACTTTCGTCTTTTATTTCATATTCCTTACTAATGCAGTGGTTGTCATTGTTTTTTTCAAAACGCGTCTCTACAAATCTTTCGTCCAATATAACGTGCTCGGGTGAATGAAATACCTGAATGCAGTGAAGCTTAAATAGTGCTCTCGGCCTTATATTGGGGTGTAAAGCGATGAGTGTAACAATAGAAATCTTAAACTTATATTGCTGTAGTCGGAAGTATAGGGGAAATAATGCGTATTTATGAATTCATGTCAGCTTTAAGTGTATATCCTTTAAAATTAACTCAGTTTTTATTCACGAAGTCCATGCACAATGTTTGTTTCAAATATAGAGTTAAAGGGACATTGACATGATTTTGGTCAAATTTTATTTTTCTGTGTTTATTATTTACGATGCTTTAGGAATGCATTTCTAGTGATGAAATGAAATTTGAGAGTCAGTCGTAGAGTTATAGGCAAGATACAGAGCTCACAATTCTTTGTCATGTAAACAAGGCTCGTCCCCTGCTTTTGTTTATAAAGGTTCAATATAACTGTAAAAAATCTTTTTCAAACTGATTTGTCTATCTTCTTATTCATTTCAAGCATAATTAAACATTTCCTAACGTGTAACACATTCATTTCAGGTCTAAAACTGGAATTTTTACTTCAACATTCAAAATATAAACAAAAGCTTTGTTTACATAGCAAAAATATTTATGCACTGTAACTCGCTTATTACTTATTACTTATTACAAATTTTGGTTTCCTATTAAAATGCCTTACTGAAATGGAAGCAGACCTATTTTTGTATTCTTATGAAGCAGAATTTATTCAAAAACTTGTACGTGAAAAAAATAAATCACTCGCTGTGGCCTTCAGCTCAACATTCAGGTATATCGACGACGTATTATCAATTAACAATTGTTATTTCCACACTTCCGTCGACTCGATATATCTCAGTGAACTTGAAATAAAAGATACCACAGAGTCTGCGTCATCTGTTTCATATTTGGATATTTTACTGGAAATAGACATTGATGGTAACCTAACAACAAAACTTTATGATAAACGCGATGACTTCAATTTTTCTACAGTCAACTTTCCTTACTTATGTAGCGATATACCTTCATCACCTGCATATGGTGTTTTTATCTCTAAGTTAATTCGATACGCAAGGGCATGTCCTTCGTATGAACAGTTTCTAAGGCGAGGCAAGTTACATTTGAAGTCATCTTTCCATAAGTTCTATGGTCGATACAACGACCTTGTCAGCAAATACAATCATATACTGGGTCGCATGCTGACTGACATTTTTCATACTAATTGTTATACCATAATTCATCACCCACTTGTCTACGGGCTTTTCCGTTTTTCCCGATTACGACAAAGAGCACAGGGCGGGTGTGACCGGTCAGAAGAGGATGCTAACTCCTTCTAGGCACCTGATCCTACCTCTATTGTTTTGGACGTTCGTGTTACTCTGCTTTGAATTTGTATTTTATGGATTTTTGATTTGGTTGACGGTTTGTTATTGTCATTTTTGCATTGTATTAAAATCGGAAAAATAATTGTTGACCAAAATCGTGACCATGCCCGTTTAAAACCATGAGCAATCAATTTGTTGACACCAAATGCTGCATACAAAAATTCACTTTCTAATTGGTATTGTATACAATTAAACATGTTTACATGTTACATACACAATCACTTCGTTGACATGCAATTCATTCACTAGGTCGAATGTTGACTGACATTTTTCGTACTTATTGTTAGGTCATTATTAATCACCGAATTGTCTACGGATTTTTCCGTTTTCCCGATTACGACAAAGAGCACACAGCGGGTGTGACCGGTCAGCAGAGGATGTTCACTCCTTCGTGGCACCTAATCCTACCTCTAATTTATAGATTTTTCCT
The DNA here is from genome assembly GCA_033439105.1 of Magallana nippona. Lineage (NCBI taxonomy): Eukaryota > Metazoa > Mollusca > Bivalvia > Ostreida > Ostreidae > Magallana > Magallana nippona. Next base: position 39,549,527 of record CM065921.1, on the reverse strand, counting down.
TTGGATTTTGATTTTTAAACACTGTTCGTTATTACCACATTTCATGTATATACTCAATTGCTTATGCAATACATACAATATGCATATCTAAATACATGTATATATATATTCGGTACATAATAAAAAGAAAAAATAATCTGTGTGTTAACGTATCCATGTAATATATATCTATTATTTTTAATTCCTATCAATTGTATTCATACAAAGTTTTATTTACATGGGTACATGTACTCTTCTTACACATTAAACCACTACAGTAGTAAAATATATAACACATGTTACGTGTATTGTATTTTCTTCACGTTACCTATGTAGTACTCAGCCACAAAAAGGTTGTCTCTTGTGTCCACACATAGTCCCCATGGATACTGTAAATCACAGTTGTCAATGTAGCGGAGGAATTGTCCGTCCTGATCCAGGATGTGAATACGGTGGGTGTTATAGATACTGGCTGCTGTCAGGATACGACTCTGACTGTCTGTTGTGATATCGTGTGGATGGAATAGTCTCTTGGTTGAAGAGGAAGGACCAGTGTAGGTAAAGCGGAGTTTCCCGGCCTGATTGACCACCACTACTGCACGGGCCACAGAGTCTGACACACAGATATCTAGGTTCCTGTTCTCACTGATGTTGCAAGGACCAAATGAATAAAGTGGCTGTCCTTTGTCATCATACTGGATACTTTGTTTCTCTGTTGATCCAGAGTAACGCACAACTTTTGTTTGTTTATCATCAGCACTGCCAATGACAACCAGGAGGTCACCAGAGGAGGTACTACAGACACCGCAAGGTCTCCATCTCTGAAATCTGACCACTGTCTGATTCTGTGTATTCTTTACTATGTTTACAGTTCTATCATCTATATCAATATAAACTAGATCCCCATTACTTGTCACTGCGATGTCCCGTGGTGCGTTCCCTGAATTGGTATGGATTGACTTTAATAGTTCCCCCTGGAGGTTGTAAAGTCTTATCATTTTGTCCTCATCACACCTCCATATCTCTTCATCACTTAGACAAGACACGCTGATTAATCTTCTACCCTTGGTTTTTATATCTGTGATTATCCGTGGTACATCTAGGAGCGGTCTGTCCGGGGGAGAGGACTCAGCACCAGGAGATTCCATCGTGTAGGCATGTTCTTCTGTTTTTATAGAAAAAGCTGACAGAGAACCAAACTGTTGAAAAAGATGTTCTTTGTTGGTATTCTGAGGGGTAAAACGTGGCAAAGAAACTGTGAGTTTAGAAGGCAACTTTCTGAATTCAGCATTCCTGGCTTTGTAAGCAGAGACAAGGCTGACATCATTGGATTCCAGTAACTTCTTCAGATCAGCAATGCTCTGTGTGATTTCAGAAATAGTGCGTGTGATTTCGGCTTCCTGATTATTTAAGATATCCAGGAGTTTTGAGTCCATTTCAACAAGATCAGATTTCATTTTCTGTACAATTGTGTCTATTTCTCTATGCCAGAAATCTCCATGTTTGTCGATTGCTTTCGTCAATTTCTGGGAGTTTTTATTCAAAGAAGATTTCTGAATTGGAATAATGGATACAATCTTTTGGTATTTAGAATAAATGGTTTTCTCGAGTTCATCTAAATCTTTTTGAATTATTTCTTTCTTGTTGTCCATGATTTTAGTTATTTCAATAAATTTATGTCCATTATGTTCTTCAGAAAAATTACATGTAGAACAAACAGGAATGCCGCATTGTTCACAGTGATGTTCACATATTTCTAAGGAATGTTTTTGACATTTTGGAGTCAATCCCCTCTTTTCGAATGACACCACTTTGTGTTCTTTTGATAGATCTGAGAGATGGTCCTTCTCACAGGTTCCACACAGATATTTGCCACAAATGGTACAGTACAAAGGGGGGAGTGGGATATCGCAGAGATGACACCGTAACACATCCTGAAGGCTGTACTCAGGTTCCATGGTCTTTAACTTTTGCTCATATATTCTGAAGCAAAAACATGACACACCTTAGTATTAGGGATTGTATATATATTATGCTTTTTTAAAGAAAGGAATAAATATTGAATTTTAACTCTGTTATTGAGTCTTCGAACATTGTATACAACCATTTGTAAGTCGTCATTTGGAAGAACTATCGGGTGATTTATACCCGCTATAATAATTGCTTGAAACCCATGTTGTTATTAATGACATGTGGTGATAACGAACAGTGTTCAAATTCAAAAGTCCAAAGGAAAATTTCAAAACAGGAGCAGAGCAAACACAGACCTCTTAGAAAAAAACAGAGGTAGGACCAGGTGCCATGGAGGAATAAGCATCCTCTGCTGACCGGTCACACCCGCAGTGCGCCCAATGTCATATAGGTAAAAATGTCAAAATCGGGAAATTGTCGTAATTTGGGGAAAATATCATGATCGGGAAAAACGGAGAAAAATCCGTGGTCAATTAGGTATTCAATCAATAGTCGGGAAAAACGGAGAAAAATCCGTTGACAATTAGGTATTCAATCAATAGTAATAAAACTCTTTAACTAACCTATCCTGGGGCCCTAGTATTAGTCCGGGGGTTCCGGTTTTAACAATTTAGAATATACATTATCTTAGGACGTTTGCATAGTCATCTCAAAAATTGTAGCATTATAGTTCGTTGAGAAGAATATTTTTAAACATTTCCCTTATATATTTTCTATATTAAACTTTGAACTCCTCCTGCAGCCCCAGTATTAATCCAGGGGTCACGATTTTAACAATTTAGAAAATACATTATCTTAGGATGATTGCAAAGTAATCTCAAATGTGTAGCATTGTAGTTCTTGAGAAGAATATTTTTAAAAATGTTCCCTATATTTTTTCTATGTTAAACTTTGAACACCTCTTGAGACCCTAATATTAGTCCGAGGATCACGATTTTAATGATGAAGAATCTAAACTATCTTAGGATTTTTGCACAGTAATATCACTCTTTATGGCATTGTAGTTCTTGAGAAGATTTTTTAACATTTTCATATATTTTCTATGTTAAAATTTGAACCCCTCCTGGGCCCCAGTATTACTCTGGGGATCACGATTTTAACAATTTATAATGTACACAATCTTACAATGATTGTATATTATTCTCACAAATTGTAGCATTGTAGTTCGTGAAAAGAATATTTTTTAACATTCTCCCTATATATTTCCTATGTTAAATTTTGAACCCCTCCTGGGGTCCCAGTATCGATCTTGGGTTCACCGTTTTAACCATTTTAAATAATATCATTTCAGGATGCTTGCATAGTGATATCACAAATTGTAGCATTGTAGTTCTTGAGAAGAAGAATTTTAAACATTTTCCCCATTCGCAAATATTTCCCTATTAAGAAGGGGTTTTCCCCTTTTTTAACAATTTAAAATTCCCTACCAATAAGGATGCGTTGTACCAAGTTTGGTTAACTTGGGCGCAGTATTTCTAGAGAAGGTGTCAAAAATGTGAAAAATTTACAGACAGACGGACTGACAGATAGACAAACAGACGGATAGTGTGATCAGAAAAGCTTCCTTTGAACCAAGTGAGCTAAAATATAAAATGGCGGACCAATATAAACAATGGTCGATGCAACGTCCAAAATGCAAGCTTGCTCAAAGAGGTGCCGCATGTGATGGATGGAAGATTGATCTAATCGAAGGTAAGTATCTAATACAGAAATAATGATAGAGTTTTCATTGACAGAAATTATCAGATCATTTATACATTTAATGATCGTTGACGTCTTTTTACAACTAAAGACATCGACAAAATTCGATCTTAATATCTAGTTTGGTTAAATATTGTGCATGTGTATTATATTTATATCCGATTATTTGATATATATTTTAAGCATTACATCTGTGTTTTGAATTAAAATATACCCCATCAGTGTTCTAATTTTAAACAAAATCAAAGGCACTAAAGGAGTTATATTCATGTAACGTTAGCATTGTACTATATAGTCCGAAATATTTTATCCGAAATCGCTTTTAAAAAACTAGAAACTCGGACACGTGCAACAAGGACTATGATGAGTTACTGTTCGGATATTTCAGGCTTGAATCGTATGGCAGAAAAAAGAATTTCACAGAAGATTCCATCATCATTCGAGAGCCAGTGGATGTATTTTGGTCTACAACTGGCTTCCAGCAACTCAGATCAGAATACAGAATCAAGATATAACTGAAATATTATTTCTATAAAAAAATGTTATTTTAACTAGAATAGGATGAATTTCAATACCATCTTTTTCATACATCTGCGTTTACTTATACAGACTTACAATATCTTACAGAAAGCATTTGATCACCTTTGGAAATTAAAAGTGAACATTCTCTAGGAAAATATAACAAATTTGATTTTCAATTGTAAAGGGCAAACAGATGACATCAGACCTTAAAGCATTGGAAAAGAGCAAGGACCTCCGAACTGGATAGAGAATAGTTGCATGCAGCATGTCATCAGATATGTATATTATATCTGAAAATGGGGCTGCATCAATGAAACAAAAGGTTTGATTTCATATCCAAATTACAAATCTTGTTGCTATTTAAATAGCCATGCTACAAAAGCAGCTTGCTATTATGTGCTTACCTTGCAAACTTCTCTGAATTATTCATAAATGTTTAGTGCTAATTTTAGCAGTACATATAAAATTAACAAAATTGATCACATAACATCAGATGGTAAATTTGCTCAATGTCAAATTGAATTAGCTTGCCTAGATGCTAACCATTAATGTTCTCTCGTGATTTTGTCAGATTATTGAATGATTTTCAATACATAGTTGCCATACAAACATTTTATAGAAATTAATTTACATTTCAAATTCTTTTTTTAATATTTCAATAGTTATCCTACAATTCTAAAATCGGAATTGACAAAACAGTAGAAAGATCCTCTTCATTCCCAATGTGTATGCCCGGCATGCAAGCTTTTAAAGGGCCTCATGGAACATGTAAACATGTTGCTGTAATTTTATATATGGAGAATATCTTTGCAGAAAAAGAAAATTTAGCAGTAAGGAAAGGATGTACAGACAATCTGTAAAGCTTTTATATTCTAAAGAAAATGTATGATGGTGTGTATTTATTATATATACATGTTAATAGTTTTAATTTTCAAATAACATTTGATAATAAATGAAAGTTCACGGTGTGAGGAATCATAAACCCATATTTACACGTAGAATCCAAATCACCCGATACTCCAAGTCAGTATAGATGCAATGCGAATTTCAGAAATGAAATATATCTATCTTTTCATTTAAAATATATAAGAATTTTTCTCTGTTTATTTGTTTATGGCAATCAGTCTTACAAATCTAGAAATATGAATTACGAATGACGCAAGAACAAATTTCAAACTTGCATCAAACAGATTATGAATCAACAATTTACCAAAACTCGCTAAGTTTCACAAATGACAATTTACAAATAATTATATACAATGTTCGACAAATGATAATTTACAAATGATTTTATACAATGTTCGAAAACTCAATAACAGAGTTAACATGTAACATTTATTCATTTACATTTAACGAATAACGCATTCAGAAATCACAAAATACATATTAAGGGGGCTGGGGGTGGCTGCCATTTTAGACAATATTGATCTCCTCCTTTAAAAGAAGACCTCCATATAAAGATAATGGAAAATGAAAAAAAAAAAAGTTATATTGAAATATATGATTTGTTTCTTTACCAATAGTAACTGAGAGCTTCAGAAATCACATATAAAATTTTCAGCTAAATCTGATGGTTTTTATATCATATTATATTTTGACCCCCAGCTTCCTTAACATAGATAGAATATTGAACCCTTTGGCTTTCCATACAAAACGGTGACCAAAGTATGATATAACTCCTGTGATAAATCATATACTACTCTAGTATGGCAATTTAATCGTTTTATGATAACGCATGAGGAGCTGTGAGAAGAAGATATGTTGCATAACAAAACTAGAAGGTTGACCAGGATTGATAAAAATGTTTAAACTGGGATTTAAATGTAAAGTGTTATTGATTCTGTATATACATGATTCAAGGGGACTTTGTCTTGCTCTATTTTACTTAAAGCTGCATGGTCCGATTTTTGGGCTATTTCAGTATCAAATAATTTTCCATGCAAACTAATTATCTTAGAAAGTTATGGACTTTCGCCTATTTACACCAGCAGAATTGGTCTCCTTTCAAAGTTAGAAATATTCAAAGTAAATAAAAATAATTTCTTTATGGGCAACATAAAAAAACAAACCAAAATGCATCATGGGAATGTTTAGAAAAGGGAACCGTATGATTCCGTCTCCCGAATGATAAGTGAACAAAATGTACACATGTTTGATTTTTGATTTGCCAAAACATTATAACCTTTATTTATAGTGATGTCAAAGTCGTTATACAATATTACAATCATACCCGCCTCGACGTCAGGTGCAAATTTTAATATGAGGCGAAATATCGCGATACCTTTTTTATGTCGTTTCTTTTGTAAACAAAATTTGTACATCATTTGTTTCATTGAAATATAGCTTAATTGACCGTTAAAACTACTGCAATGCTTATATTTATACACATACTTATACACATACTTAGCATAATCAGCGTTTAAAAGCGTACACAAAATTTGATATAAAATCGGACCAAGCAGCTTTAATCAATAATGATACATGCATTAAACAATGGGTGGGTATTTTAGTGTTATAAGCATCATTCAATCTATATAACAATCAGTTAATGGACAAACGAATATAAAGATCTTTGGGCACTTTTTCTGACATTATTTGTAAATGATTTACATGTATCTATTTTAATGTATAAGCAGCTATTAAATTTATGGGTGTTTGTGCAATTCTCATGGGTCTGTCCCTCTGTGCTCTCAAGAAAATGTTTTACGTACCCTGGGGCTATCAGATACCGGGTATATACATTTATCTATGGTTGAGACACGACGAAGGACACGACAGCATAACAATAGATCACCCTATATCTTCAGACGACCTATAAGTATCATGTGGGTTTTCTTGGGAATCATTATTTATTAATATTGAAATTCATTTAAACAATACATTAGATTTAAATCACTGACATAAATAAATAAAGATATATTTTATATTAATAGCTACAAAAACAAATATAATGTCAATAAAATATGAATTACCAGCTATATAAGATTACCCACCTGCCGAGTCCAATATGGCGACATTTCAGATGTTTATTTTTCTGGTACCGTTGTCCCTAGTTTTAGCTACCTGTTTAAAATCACATGACATGTGTAGATAATGCACAAAATGACAAATAAGTTGTTTTTCGAAAGAACGAGAAAATGTCAAAAAATTAAAATGGAGGGGGCAAATATAGTTCTAAATGATGAATGAAACAATTGCGTTAAATAATTTTGATTATAATAAAACAAGGGTTAAATACTCTTAACCGAAATAATATACCTCTCTGATATTTTAATGTGACGTTAACATTTTGTAAAAAATAAAGTGGGATGCTTGCTATAACTTGCTATAACTCTATTCAAAGCTTGTAAAGATGATAAATCATTCACTGTTGACTGCAACTAACAACAAAGCAGAAGCGTTGAATGGAATATATTGGGAGGGAAAACAATTTAGCCATTACCTATTCACTTATGTCGTCTGCGTATCAATATACCACCATCAACTCAACAGATAACCAGTCTAGGTGAAGTGCATAGATATTCCAAAGATTAGGAGAGCGATAGGCATAAAACAGTGGTTTTAATTTAAAGTGGCTAAACACACTAATATATCATTTGATAGAGAAATAGAGTATCCTTTTATATAAATTATTTTTTTCTTTTGTGTTCTTCATATGACATATTATATCCATATAGGTTAATCTATATCCAAAATGAAAAATATTATAAACATCTATATCAAACTGGCATCATCTAGCGTTACTTGACTATTTTATAATCTGTTAATTAGGATATAAAAATTAAAAACCAAAATCACATTACTTTAATAATAATGCATTTTGGCAATATATATATATATATATATATATATATATATATATATATATATATATATATATATATATATATATATATATATATTTCAATATATTTGATTATCATAAAAATTTACCGAGAATAGACCCAAAATATATCAATTTGCACTGCAAGAGAGCAGTACCGCAGAGATCGAGAAAGGGTCTATTCTTGTTAAATTTGTCTTTATAAATCAATTTAAATTCAACTTAGATGAAAAAGTCAACGCCTCCACTAAAGTAATTACGAATTTCACTGCTTATCACCAATCTCCTTTAACTGCAGCTGTGAAGCTATGGAAGGGAATTGCCGCCAAAAGTCTTGTATCTTGCTTTTAATTTTTTCTGCTTTGCTTTTTATATTCTTCTTTACATTATTACATGCATGCCACTTTATATTTTAATATCCACATCATCAAACTTCACTTTTATTCTCTTTTATTCTTCATGTTGTGTTTAGTTCTAAGTTGCTTTTTTATCTTTCTATCTTTATTAATTCCTACTTTTTTCTTGAACTACATTATTATACTTCTCTGTATTACAAACGTGAATTTGGTCACGCAAACTATGGAGCGTATTCAATGAAGACGAATACAGATTGTATGAATTTAATACTGCATTGTGATGCCAGGCGACGGCGAGTCAGCTACAATTGCTGCTCTCGAAGATATAATGTATTTGTAAAAATAAATTCAAGATAGTAAGGATCAGTTTAAGAAAATAGAAAAAGATGTAATCCATATTTAAACAGACTACAATATATGCATAGTCAAGAAGTATTAACTGTCTATACATATATACAACGCATGCACGATTCCAATGTTTTTCCTAGGAGGGAGGGGATAATTTTTTTGCCAGTAAGGTTATTGTTAATGATCATTTTATTGGTTGATTTGATACTTTTGATTTTTCCAGGGGTAGGGGGTCTTACCGCCACCGCCCCTCCTAGCTCTGCCATGCAATGTACCATACATATACATGTATATTATGTAAATCACGGAAGAGGTAAAGAATACTATTTGTTGATTTAATTTGCACGAGTAGATTTTGGACAAGAACATGCCAAAAATACTTGTGCCCCCCCCCCCCCCAATTCTTTTTTCATATATAATTAAGTATACTTTATATAACCAAAGAATCAAAAGTATCAGGAACTCGTAACGTAATTACATGTATTGAGTTAAACAAGACAAAGAAAACAAAATCAACTAGATGCTGTCATTAGACAGTAATACCCGCACCAAGTGTTTGCCTTGCCTCTAAATAACACTCTCTTGTACTAGTTTAAGTCAAAAAGAAGGCGACATGCAATATGTTACAATTAAATGATCTTTGTCTGAAGTTATGTACACAACAGAGGTGTACAGGTTGCATCGGGTACTAGTTTTACCCAGCTCTTTGGTTAGATGGGTTTCACGTGGTGTACATGCATATGTTTTTTTGATGTGCAGAATAGGATTAATTAACATCAATAAATGTTTCTTTTGTGGTGATCAGCGAAAGGAATTCGTATTGTGCTAATTGGATTATCATTATGATGTTGACCAATATAAGTAAGTATAATACATGTAGAAGCACAATATTATGAGACACCTGTATACAAAACAGTTAAGTTGTACTTTCACTTTCTAAAATGTGATCTCCCTTTGCCAGCATACTGTATCATCATCTTTATTTAGATAAGCTTATCTACAGTTTCTGTCATTTTAATTGCAGATTTTTTTTTAATTTTTGCATTATATGAGTTATAATAGGGAGGAAGGGGAAGGGGCCTTAACCGTTCCCCATCCCCAGGATGTGTGGATTAGATATACATTTTTAGTGAGAATGAAGGCATGCTGCAGCTTTTTTTCCCATTATACCCCCTACCCCATCATCATACACCAGTAATAGCGAAAGAGTTAATGACTAATT